>VMDR010022716.1:0-16057 GCA_007922815.1 Macrotus californicus | reverse complement strand
TTTTTCATGCCTGATTGTTGTGGCTAGGACTTCCACTACTATGTTGAGTAGGAGTGGTGAAAGCAGGCATTCTAGTCTTGTTCCTGATCTTAGTAGGAAAGCTCTAAGTTTTTACCCATTGAATATGATGTTGGCTGTAGGTTTAACATATATGGTCATTATGTTGAGGAATACTCCCTCTATTGCCATTTTGCTAAGTGTTTTTTTATCATAAATGGGTGCTTTACCTTATCAAATGCTTTTTCTGCATGTATTGATATGATCACGTGATTTTTGTTTTTCATTTTGTTTATGTGGTGTATTATGTTTACTGATATGTGAATATTGCACCATCCTTGCATCCCTGGGATGAATCCCACTTGATCATGGGGTATGATCTTTTTAATGTATTGCTGGATGCAGTTTGCCAATATTTTGTTCAGGATTTTAGCATCTATGTTCATCAGCAATATTGGCCTAAGTTTTCTTTCTTTGTTATGTATTTGTCTGGTTTTGGGATTAGGATGATGCTGGCTTCATAAAAAGAGTTTGGGAGTCTTCCATCTTCTTGAAGTTTTTGGAATAATCTGTGAAGGATGGGGGTTAGCTCTCCCTTACATGCTTTGTAAAATTCTCCTGTGAAGCCATCTGGACCACAGCTTTTATGTGTTGGAAGCTCTTTGATTAGTTCTTCAATTTCAATACCTGCTATTGGTCTGTTGAGGCTTTCTGCTTCTTTTTCATTCAGTTTTGGAAGATTATATTTTTCTAGAAATTTGTCCACTTCACCTAGGTTTTCTAATTTCTTGGCAGATAGTTCTTTGTAGTAATTTCTTACAATCCTTTGTATTTCTGTGGTATCAGTTGTAATCTCTCCTCTTTCATTTCTGATTGTGTGTATTTGTGTCCTCTCTCTTTTTTTTCTTGATGAGTCTGCTTAAGGCTTGTTGATTTTATTTATCTTTTCAAAGAACCAGCTCCTGGATTTATTGATCCTTAGAATTGTGCTTTTAGTCTCTATGTCATTTAATTCTGCTCTGATCTTGGTTATTTCCTTTCTTCTACTTGCCCTGAGCTGTCTTTGTTGTTTTTCCTCAAGTTCTTGTAGGTGTTGGGTTAGGTTGTTTATTTGAAAAGTTCCTATCTTTTTTAGGTAGGCCTGTATCGCTATGAACTTCCTACTCTGGACTGCCTTCGCTGTGTCCCGTAAATTTTGGATTGTTGTATGTTCATTTTCATTTGTTTCCAGAGACTTTTTTATTTCTTTCCTAATCTCATTGTTGATCCATTCATTGTTTAATAGCATGCTATTCAATCTTCATGAGTGTGAGTGTTTTGGGGTTTTTTTTCCTTGAGGTTAGTTTCTAGTTTCAGTCCCTTGTGATCAGAAAAAATGCTTGATATGATTTCAATATTCTTGAATTTGTTGAGGCTTGTTTTGTGTCCTATCATGTGGTCTATCTATGAAAATGTTCTATGAGCATTTGAAAAGAATGTGTATTTTGCTTCTTTGGGATGAAAGGCTCTATATATATCAGTTAAGTCCATCTCATCTTGGGCTTTGTTTAATGCCACAATATCTTCACTGATAATTTATTTTGAAGATCTATTTATTTTTGACAGTGGGGTGTTAAAATCCCCCACTATAATTGTGTTGCTCTTAATATCTTTCTTGAAGTCCTCCAAGGTTTTCTTTATATATTTGGGTGCTCCTATGATGGGTGTATATATGTTTACAATGTTTATTTCTTCTTGATTAATTCTTCCCTTGAGTATTATGAAGTGACCCTCTGGGTCTCTTTTTATGGCTCTTCTTCTGAAGTCTGTTTTGTCTGATATGAGTATTGCTACCCTGGTTTTTTTTTTTCCTGTCCATTTGCTTGGAGTATTTGTTTCCAACCCTTCACTTTCAGTCTGTGTAGGTCTTTTGTTCTGAGGTGGGTCTCTTGTAGGTAGCATATGTGTGGATCATGTTTTCTTATTCATTCGGTGATTCTGTGTCTTTTTATTGGGGCATTTAGTCCATTTACATTTAAGGTTATTATTGATAGGTACTTATTCATTGCCATTTTTTTGTACCTGTGTTTCTCTCTCTTTCACTGCTTCTCTTCCTGTTCTTAAAGCAGATCCTTTAGCATCTCTTGCAGAGCTTGTTTAGAGGAGGTGTGTTCTTTGAGGCTTCTTTTGTCCAGGAAGCTCCTTATTTGACCTTCCATTTTAATTAAGTGCCTTGCAGGATAGTGTAGTGTTGGTTGCAAGCCTCTGGTTCTTATTACTTGGAATATTTCTTGCTATTCCCTTCTGGCTTGGAGTGTTTTCATTGAGAAGTCAGCTGCTAGTCTTATCAGGGCTACTTTGTATGTTAGTTCCCATTTTTGCCTTGCTGACTTTAAGATTCTCTCTTTATTTTGGAATTTTGCCATTTTAATTATGATGTGTCTTGAAGTGGGCCTCTTGGGTTCCTCTTGATTGGGACTCTCTGTGTTTCCTGGATTTGTGTGACTTTTTCTCTCATCAAATTAGGGAAGTTTTCCATCATTACTTTTTCAAACAGGTATTCTATCCCTTGCTCTTCATCTTCTCCTCCTTCTGGTATCCCTATTATACAGATATTATTACATTTCATGTTGTCCTGCATTTCCCTTAACCCCTCTTCGTTCTTTCTGAGTCTCTTTTCCTTTTCTTGTTCTTTGTGGATGTTTTTTTCTACCTTGACCTCCAGCTCACTAATTCAATCCTCTGCTTCATCGAGCCTGCTTTTGATTCCTTCTACTGTGTTCTTCAGCTCAGAAATTGTATTCTTCATTTCCTCTTGGCCTTTGTTGATATTTTCTATTTCCTTTTTCATGTTGATATAGTTTGCAGTGAGTTCATTGTAGTTACCACGTAGTTTTTGGTAATTCTCTATGAGGTCATTGAGCTTCCTCATAACCATTGCTTTGAACTCAATATCTGATAATTGACTTACCTCTGTTTCATTTATCATTCTTTCTGAGACTTCCTCCTTTCCTTTCATTTGGGGATTGTTTCTCTGTCTTCCCATTGTTTGTGAGACTCTTCTTGTTAGCCTCTTTTTTAAAAAATGGTCTGTTCTGACTCCCTGGGTTTGTGGTGTGAACTTCTATGGAAGAAGACCTGTGAGACTGAGTGGTGCAGTCTCCTTGATCTCCTGAGCTTGCTGGTCTTGGACTGTCATTTATGTGGCTCTCTGTATGTCTTTGGGTTTTGATTGTCATTGGGTCTTTTTTTGGTGAGTCTTTCCCTCCACATGGTTAACTGAGGGTCACTCCATCCACCACATCTTGTATTCTGTTGTGCAGGTGTGGGCAGGTTGTGTTCAAGCTGGTTCTTCCGTATGTATAAGGTTTTGAGGATTCTCTCTTGCTCTTGTTCAGTTGTTTGTTTGGGGTAATTTCTCAACCATTTAGTTATATATCCAGATCAGTCCTGGTTGAGTTACTGTGGCTTCCACTCCCTCCTTCACCTTCTTCTGTTGTTATCTGTTGTTGGTTCTTTGTTGGTGGGTTTCTTCTTCCAGCAAGTGTACTGGTATTCATAGCTCCCACCTGCTTTTTTTTGTGATCAGTTGGAGGGGGAAGGCAAAATGGTTTAGGACAGTGGGAGTCTATTCTATGGTATTTAAAGTACCAACCTGTAGAGAAGACATAGGTGATCCTTTGAATATGTATAGTGTTAACCATCATATTTCACCCACTAGCCACCTTTTAGAAAGATGAAAAGGAAATAAGAGTCTTTTTGAAAGGGGAGGGATTGTGAGTTGGATCTAGAAAGCAGTGAGCTTGTCGGAGGTCCGATTATGAGGTAAAGTGAGATAAAAGGATAGAAAATAGATGTAGTGTGTGAGAGAACAGGGTTAACCACAATAGTGATACAGTTCAGGATACAGTGAATTGATCTAAGATCTTGGAGAGGTGCTGTGTAGTATTTACAATTGTATGGAACAGCAGTTATTTACAATAGTTATGGAGCAACAATCATATGACAGAATCTATGTGATGTGGACAACAAGAATAGGAAGTATAGGACCTAGAGTACTGTGCTATTGGAACACAAGTGAAGTGGAAGATGGCAAAATTAAAAATAACTGTATTCCTTCACTTGTGAAGGAGAGAACAGGGGAAACCAGTCTTACAGTGCAGTTTAATACATCAAGTGAAAAAGGCTAGATGGAAAGAAGAGAAGTACAAAAATACTAATAAAATAAAAGATATAAGAATAATGAAAACAAATAATACAAATATACAATTACTAGCAAGTTCTTTGCAGTAGCAAACTGAAATTTGTCTCACTATCTCAGCTGATGGGATGACCCCTCTTTGGGTCCAGCTCTGGTCTTTTCACAGATTCAGGTTTTATTACCTAGTTTGTGGGAATTTTTTAAAAAAAGAAAGAAGGAAAGAAGAAGAAATAAAAAAGGAAAGAAAGGAAAAAAGAAGGGAAGGAAGGAAGAAGGAGTTAAAAGAAAAAATACTTAAAAGAATAAAAAATAATAATAATAATACCAAAAAAAAAGGCTTCCTTCTGGCTTCAAACCGGCCAAGCCAGTTCCACTGGTCTTCCTGGCTGCAGCAGGCTGAGGGGGGATTGGTTTCACTTTTCTCCCTTCCTGAGAGACAGACTTTGCTGTTGCCTCGCCTCCAGCCCAGTTCCTCAGTTCACTGCTGGTCCCCCAGTGCCCTTCTGTGCTCAGCCTATGCCTTCAGACCACCAGTTGGCTGTCCTTGAGGTGTTCTAATTAGGGACAATTCACACACCTCCCTTTTGCTCTTTGCTGTCCTAGATGCTAGGGACTCTCAGAGTCCCTTCAGGCTAGTTCAGCCCTGCCACTGAGTTAAGTCTTTCTGGGGATTGCTGACTCCCTGAGCCCTGAGGTTCTCTGCGTGGGCATCTGTGCCTTCCTCTTAGAGAGCTAGTTGGGTGCCAATGGCACTGGGGATGTAGGTATGCACCTCCTCTGATGCTTCCCCCAGAGCGCTGGGGTTGGGTGCAGGGTGCCTCTGGGCAGCAGGGTCAGGCGCGCTCCCTCCCAGTGCTCTGGTTGAGCGCGCTCGGCCTCTGCTACTGGAACGGGACGAGTGGCCTCCGGTCCCGCAAGTTCAGGTGCACACTGTCTCCAGGCTGTGGCTGTGCATGCCTGGCCTCTGCTACTGGGATGGACGGACAGTCTCCAGTCCCACAGGTTTGAGTGCGCACTGTCCTGGGGCTTTGGGGCTTTGGGTGTGAGTTCAGGGCCTTAACCGCCACTGCAGTAGTGCTGCGCAACTGGGTGGGTAGGCCGGGGCTGCTGCAGGAGAATTCCCCAAACAGCTGGTGAGTGCCTCTTTGTTCTCTTTTTCTTTTTGAAAAACTCATTCTGCTCAAGTCTGCCACTCCAAACCAGCACCTGGCCTCCCACACAGCCCCACTCTGCAATCAGACAGGGGACTAACTGGGTCTGGGTCCCTCACAGCCTGACTCTCCCCAGACAGTGTCCACAGTCTCAGTGGGTGCACACAGCCCCTCTGTTTTGGCCTCTTGATCCTTATACGTCCCCTGCAACTTCAAGCATCCAGGTCTTTCCGGGTGCTGCTCAAACCTTGTTTGGCAGGGGAGGGAGCTGTTGACCTGGCTCTCTCCCTAGAATCCTACAGCAGACCTGACGGCACTGGACCTGGGGCTGTAGGCACCCTGGTCCCCATGCTTGACCCTGGTACCTTATTGTCCTGAAGCAAGCTGCTTACCATGTTCTTTTCAATGTGCTTTACAAATCCTGGTCTCCAATCTTCTTATATGCTGGGATACTGTTGGCTGTTCACTCTGTTCCTCAGAAGATCAGCTAGGTGTCTCACCCGTGCGCAGGGAGAAGTGGACTCTGCTCCCACCTATCTCACTGCCATCTTTCCCAGCTGTCCCAAGAAATCTTTTTTAAATGCAAATTTCTTCATATTATTTTTTCATGTAGGAAAAGATTTTATTAAGTCATGGAACTGTTGTACTTTGTAAAACGTCTATGCAGAATACCCAGACATTTTAAAATGTCTTAGGAAACTGGCACATCTTTAATAAGCAAGTTTCACTTTTGTAATTTTCTCTGCCCTGTACTCAGTGTTTAGCTATAAAATATTTATCTTGTTTGATGTATCTGTGTCACAGTCACCTTTCAAAGTATTTTGTGCAAAAACACATTTCTTAATAATTAAATACACAATGAAAAGATTTGATTAAACATTTATAGGACTTGAAATGTTCCCAAACATTACATGATAATAAGGTTACAAGAAAGGTGGGGACATCTTTCAACTCATTTTGTTATTTCATTCTCTTTTTCAAGCATTAATCTCTGAAGTCTGTCAAGTGTTATTCTTTAAATACATTGGGCCCCCTTTTATTCCTGCTTCTCCAATGTGAATGTTGTAACAATTTGAATTCTGTCACTTAAGAAAAAGAAAAAAGTTATTAACTTAAAGGGGACATTTGTTGATGTTTAGCTGTTACAACCCAAACCACAGCACAATATCAGTCACATACAGATGACATATTATGCTGAAGCTGGTCCATGTTTTCCCCACAATGTAGGAGAAAGTCAGACTCCTAAGACCAAGGGCTCACAGGATGACACACTTGCCTTTTGGTTGCCTTGGGCATCTGGGATTTCTTCTGGGGAGGCCAGAGGCTAGAGGCAGGTGGTAGGCTCCTTCTCATGTGTGGTACAGGTACATGTGAAACAACTGCTGCATATTGACATCTGTTTTGGTGGAGTTCTCCATAAGGGCACAATTCCACTCCAATGCATAGGCAGAGCTATCCCTCATGGTCAGTTCCGGTGGTGGCTATCATTGCATTTGTGGCCCACCAGCACCATAGGGTACTTATGAAGATTGTTGTCTTAGATCCTGCAGATCAGCTAATAATCTGCTGCTTAAAACCTCTAATGACTTTCCACTGTACTTAGAACAAATTCCAAGTACCATAATATGATTTACAAGATCTTGCATGATCAGAATCCTATCTAACTCTCCAACTTCATTTGGAGTCACTTTCTTGCTTGCTCCTGCCACACTGGCATTTCTTCAAATACATCCTGCCATTTCCTATCTCAGGCCCTACATATCTGTTATTCTTTCTTGTTCCTCATTCCTTAGCTTAAATGCCACTCCTTCAGAAAGCATTTCCAGGACCTCCCAATCAGGAGTGTCCCCCCTATTATTCTCTCTTTGAGATCTTAGTAGATCTCAATTAGCAATTTGTTATTTTTGTAATTGTATACTTATTTGTATATTTACTTATTTAATGTGTCTCTTCTATTAGACTGAAAATTCCATGAAGGTTGAGATCATGTCTGTTGTCTTCCTTAGTCATAGCCCAGCATTTGGCACTTAATAAGTGCTCAAAATATATTTTTGGAAGAATAAATGAATGAGTGGATTACAGGGAACTCTTGAAATACCTAGTTTAGAGTTAAATTAGGAATTGTGTAACTGTAACAGATTGAGTGGGAAAAAAAGATTGAGATACCAGAGATTCTGGTGATAGTTATGGTGAAGGGATTAATCAAAGAACATTTATGCAAAACACAGGAACATGGACAACAATGTGGGGGTTGGCTTGGGGTGGGAAGAGGGTGAGGCTGGGTGAGGGAGGAGAAGGGGAGAAAAGTGGGAACAACCATAACAGCTTAAACAATAATCAAAAAAAATTAAAAAGAAACAAAACAAACAAACAAAAAAGAGTTGATTCAGTGATTCTGGGAAAATGGAAAATATGTGGGTAAAGTTAAAAAAGAAGCAAGGAAATGGTTCAATAGTAGCATATGGAGATGGAGTTCAGGAGTTTTGAAATAATTATGGTCAGATTATGGAAATACTGGTACAAAGTGCAGAGTTGAGGGAGGTCATCTGAGCTGCAGAATCGGAATGGGACATAAAGATGACAAAGAGGTCAATACAGTGGATACAAATAAACCTAACCCATTGAAGATATTTCAAAAGGGCTAGTCTGTGAAATGAATGCTAATAGCAGGAATCTAGATGGAGAAGAAAAATTGGAGAGCAAATATCATCAATAAAAGACATATGTACAGTGTATTTACATTCTGGAGGTAAGTTAATGTGAAGAGTTGTAAAGACTTTATAAAAGTACATTGAAGGGCTGACAGGCACAACAGGACAGATTTTTTTTCCCATCATAAACAAGTAGGAGTGGAAGGTGGGGATTTCACAGGAAAGGCAGTTGGACCTGATTGTCATCAAGATAATAGGTTTCTGTAAAGATAAAAGGAAATGCCAGTGAACCTGTTCGACAAGTTCAACAAAGTCTGATGATAGAGAGCAGGGTTGAAATCACGTACATTATTTTGAAGGAAAAGCAGAGGTGATAGTTTTTTTGTTTGTTTGTTTGTTTGTTTTCTTTTGTTTTTTAAGTGGTAGGAGTAAATATCAGGGATGAAAGAAACTGAAGACTTAAGTAGGAGGTTGAGAACAAAATTTGGTACTAGGGCAGGGAAGAAGCCAGAGTGAATCCTATTGGTTAAGGGAGTTTGAGGCGGGTGACAGGAAGATCCTGAGTTCATAGATTTATCAGTGTAGTCATAGTTTATTCCAAATAAACAATCCTGAATTTGATTCGATGGTCAATAGAGCTGTTTCCTTTTCCAATGAAAATAAAACACTTTGTTCTTGTCTGAATCCATGTTATGAACTCCATGAGATCAATAGGTCAGAAATCCATATCCGTTTTTGTTTTTTTTTTCAGGCTTCAGAGGCCAGACATGAGAAATGTAGCCTTTTATTTCAGCTCATTCTCCATTGTTTTCAGAGAGGAGGTTCTTGCCATAATTCAGCAGGTTCCTTTCCCTACTCATTAGCTTCAAGACATTTGTCATTTTGTTAGAGTGACTGAACTTAGAATAACAAATACTTTTTAATGACCAACTATCACATCCTCTGTTTTGGGAACTTGAGCTTGCCCATTGCAAGCCCAACTTCTCTTGACACCACACGTCTTCTTCTTGCAAAGACTTATCCAACCTCACCAAATAAATTCAGGATTCTATGTAGGTCTGGGTGCTGAACTCACAAGAACAGAGAAAAGAAAAGACTTCAGTGATGGAAGTCTTATACAAATAGATCACTAGTAGTCATTTTATATCAAAAGAATAGAGGTGGAAAAGTCACCTAGCCTGTTTGCTTTAGTAAGCACTCTCATGATATAAGCCCACTTGATGAGCTACTGGCTAAGGAAAAACTTGGTAATTCCCAGTGTAAAATTGGGGGTGGGGTTTTTTCTGGAGCTGCCTCCATGTCCTCACCTATTTTCATTGTGTGGACATGGGGATGGTGTGTTAGTTAATTGTTTGTGTATTTTACATTATCAACTTTCTGAAGTACAAAGGCATCTTCTGGTATGTGGGCATGGGGCAACCTCATACAAATAGGGGTTGTTCATGGCATCGATCACTTGACTAAAATACGTGTTTCTCTAGTCAGAGCATAGAAGGAGGTCCCGTTGGTGCTGTATGGAGGGGAAGGGGGAACTCTAGTAGTTAAATAGAAATCTATCTTTGTTGATCTTGACCTCAATGTAGCCAAGATGTTTAGAAGGAAATGTAGAATGTTCAGATGATTTCCTCCATAGGAAGCTGAGCCAAAACTTTGAAAGTCAGAACAGAGGTATGATGTTTAGGATGTGCTACCCCAAAACATGGCACCTTGGCATATTGAATATCTTAACCTAATGGAGTTTGAAAAAACAGTAGAATCAGTAAAGTCACACTGACGATTACCCTCACATTTGTTCCCTGAAAGCAGTAGATAAATCTCCCAAGTGAAAGGTACCCTCCCTGTACCATCCTTATCACCAGAGACAGGGAATTGGGGGTTGAGAGGCTGTATAAAAACAAACTTGTTACTTTACTATTTTACTACCCTAAACTCCTTTCTCTTTTCAGTTCTTCACAAATTTATTGTTTCATTGTCTAAAAGATATAAAAACTTTTTGCTCTGGTCACTTCTTTGGGTCTGCATTCTGTTGTGAAGGCTCCCATGTACATGTAAAAATTTAATAAAATTTGCATGCTGGTACCCTGTTAATCTGTCGTTGTCAGTTTAATTTTTAGACGCAGCCAAGGACCCTAGGAGGATCAGAAAACTTTTTCCTCCCCTGTAGGCAGAATTTGTGTCAGTCATTTAGGGTTCAATAAAACCATCTCAGCCAGGGCGTAAAATAGGACAAGGTCTAGAAGCCCCAGATGCACACCAGCACATAGAAAGTTAGAAATATTTTATATGTCACAGAGTTTTCATGTATTTATATATTTTATGTTCCTTCTTTTCCTGAAGGTATTTTTTTTATTGTTGTTCAATTACAGTTGTCCCAATTTCCCCCCATTACTGTTCCTGCCCTACCCACTCCCACCTCCCACATTCAGTCCTTCCCCCTCCCCGTTGTCTTTGTCCATGGGTCCTTTATACATGTTCCTGGGTGACCCTTTCCCTTCTTTCCCCCATTACCCCTCTCCCTGCTCCCCTCTGGTTACTGTCAGTTTGTTCTTTATTTCCATGTCTCTGGTTCTATTCAACGCTCTCTTTTTGTTTTAATTGCTATTTAGAAAAGCCCTTGTGAAAATTCCAACCTGTCTTAGCCATGCTAAGGGGGGAAACAAAGAACTGAGTTTGTGTCCCCATTTTGGCCAAAATTAAAGGGCACACAGTTCACTATAGCAGTCACTATAGGGTGGAAGAAACAGCCAAATGCGAGAGCCTGGAGCAGAGTGTGGAGTGAGAGGAACAGAGCTACTTGGCTACCTGTTGGGCCCATTTGAAGGTCCTCTTACAAAATGAAAGCTTAGAAGTGCTACATTTCCTCTTACTGCTAAATTGAGCTGTTCCTTTCCAGGCAAACCCAACCCTTTAAAGTGAAAGTATCATAATTGCAGGAATAGTCATTGCTGACCTTTAGCTGCTTTCATTTCAGGATAGTACACTGCCAAACAGCTGGGGGAGATGACCTCTCCGTTTAAAGATAAAACAACACTAAATACTTTGTGCAACAATATTTGATGACTAATTTCTGCAACAGGCATTTATTATAGCTAGAGCTGGTCTCATTAAAACTTACTGTCAGCAGTTGCTTACTTTAAATAAAAAAATACAAATTTTGCGTGTTCATCTAGATTGGGTAATGCTTGCATTTCTGTCATTAACAATGTATTTGTGTTAACTATCATTCTTTTTCTGCATCTTCTTAAAAGAATTTCTTGCTCACAGAGAAAAAGTTGCCAATTTCTATTTGTTTATAACAGATGTTTTTCTGACTTCAAGAATGATTTTAGGTAACCAGCCAATTTGTGAGAAAGAAAGCAGTGAATTTGAGGGTGGGATGTGGAACAGGGAGTACATGAGGCACACTCAGGAAAACTTTGTCTACATTTGTCTGCTTAGAATTGGTCATAGTTGTTTTTTTAATAATATTTCTTTTTAGTTTATAAATGAGAATGACCTCAAAATGACATAGAAAGAATATTGCTTAACAAAGCTATTAATCCCAACTTTAATCATAATTTAGGTAATTTCATATTACTGTTCTAATTTCCTTCTAACGACACTGTAGTCGAAAAATAAGTTCTGTTCCCTCCTTCCCTCTGAAGGCTGTTGCCAGGTTGAAGAATGACAGCGGCAAATGCAAACTGAGTGACACATTAAAAATATCACTGGCTTGCTCTTCCCAGATGATGTCTGTTTGATTTCACTGCCATCAGTCTTGTGAAGGTTAATAGGCAGAAATACAAAAACAGTTTGTTAGTGGGACTCTAGAGTGTCAAATGTTGAGGGAATCAATTTAGTCTGATGGGACAGATCCAGGAGAAGAAGGGATGAAGGACTGTTCATTAATTAAGCAAGCATTTAATGAGGACTTAATATAGGCTTATTGAGGCAGGTGTTACTAGGAAGTGAAGGAAAAGCTAAAACAAGTCCTCCTACCTCTAATAACCCCAGAACCACTTGGGGAGACAAGATGTCAGTAGCAGAATAACTAAGTGGGAGGTCAGAGCTGTTTTGGTTACACATCAGTGCCATGTATAGGAATTTGGGCCAAGAGAAACCATTTTAGCTATAAGGCTTTGTGGAGAAGGTAGAATTTTGGTCATAAACTTTAAACTTACTAATTGCCTCTTTCCATCAAGCATGCTTAAGTATTTTGAATACTGTAATTTGCAAGATCAATGTTAGTTCAATTAAGAATGGGAAAGAAGTGACATGGTAACCCTATGGGTCAATAGGATTGGTAGAAGAATCAATGCTCCTATTCACCTATAATTGATGACCTATTGATGAAGTAGCTGACATGAATTTTTTTTACACTTACTAAGTTCTGTTAATGCTCAGTCTCAGAACAAACAGATTTTCCTTCTGAAGAAGAGTTGGAACAAAGCAAAAGCCTGTCCTAGTGATTCTGAAAATGTAATTATGTACAGCTGGACCTTTTCCAACTCTGCTTCATCCAGCTCTTCCTGGAGCACAGCCAAAGGCATTTTAAGAAACCCAGCAGTGTCTTTTTCCACAACTGGGAATGAAAATCAGACATTTCTCTTCATTCTTAACAGGAACCTGTTCTGTGTGAAGCTACCAAAAGCCATGTTCTTGAGATATTGGAAAGAAATAAGCAGAAGAGTAACATTTTAACTACATGAGATTTCAAAATGTGGTGGGCATAAGGCACAGGGATCCTAAGGATGTATAGCAGTGAAAGAATTTGAAGAAAGAGAATGATGACTTGTCTGAGAGGGAATGCCTATCGAGTGCGTTACCTGTTACTCCTAAAACAATGATTGCAGGCCATTGTCTCAGAGGTATCTTAGTTCTTATCTGTTAATCTTCTTTTATCTTTTCTTTGCTCTAATAAGTGAAACTACCTCCCAACCTCAAGGAATAACTCAGGTTTGAGTTATTCTGATGGATCTGATACATCCAGCATAGTTCACTTTATAAGCACTTTCCTTTAAGCAACAGATAATAAATGTGTCTCCTCACCTTCATCAGCAACTCATTTTGCTTTCTGTAATACAGGCTGGGGCAAAAATAGGTTTATAGTAGAGAGTACATGAAACAGAGTTTATTCTTACATTATTATTTATTAATTATTGGCTTATTTTCCATGCAAATAACTATAAACCTACTTTTTCCCCACACTGTATTGTTGGCAGGCCCCAGAGACACGGGTGTCCCCAGAACACACCAGGTTTAGCACAGACTGAGGCACTGTGAGAGGCCTGGTTTAAAGGGACACGGCTATTTCTAACCAGAGCCTGCCCTTCCCGGGGCTTTGCACTCTAAATATTGTGGAAAGGGATTTCTCAGAAACACAGTAAGATATTTCCAGCTGAGAGAAAATGTCAACTGAATTCGTGAACTAGAAGGATGTGGCACTTGGTTAGCAGTTTCTTTGTAGCTTAGAATCAATAGTGACCAGATTCTCAGCTTTCACTTTGTGGCAGCAAGACTGCTGATTCCAAAATATAGCTTAATATTGTATTTACATAGACGTAATACTAGTGTGTGCCTCTTTCTTTAAATTCTTTCCTACAGAATCATTGTTTCTCCTGACTCATCCTCATTTTGGATATTGGTGTATCTGTTTTAAAGAATTTAAAAAACTAAGCTCTCCCCATTAATTAGCCATAAAAGTCACAGATTTTTTTATTTTTTATTTTTTGCTGGGAGAGACATCTTTCCCACAGATTTCCCTCTGGTTTACAAATGACAAAGAATTTGCTCAGCATAAATGTCCTTGGGTGGGCCAGTTACATTCAGGGATTCCAGAGACAGAAAATTACTCCAATATATTTTGTATTTTGGCTCTGCATCAACTATGCTTAAATTGACAAGAAAATGAATGTTTTAGTGTCTTTAGTTTCCATAGTTTTGTTCCAGCTCTAATATAATAAATAGTGCTTCTAGATTTTATAAAAAGATTTATTTGCGTAGCACATACTTAGTTGTGGAATGGGAAGAGATTCCAAAGCAATTTGGTGCTGACAGCATGTATAAAAGGCTGTAACCTAATGTTTGTGTGAATTGCATTTCTTTTCTTTATAGGAGCTAGATGAATTTGGGCATTTAGAGCTGATATCATTACATTCCAGCATTTTGTAGTCCTAAATCCACTGATAATGTTTCTTCTCCCTAGAAGAAACCCCCTCTCAAGAAAAAAAAATAAATTCACTGCCAAATTTTCCATTTTTTTCAGGACTATTTCAGGGGAAGAATTCTATAAACCACAGAATAGCTTATAGGCCTTGATGTATCCAAAGACATTTTAGACAATATTAGTTAATAATGACATCTTTATATCTTATATCTTTCAGCTGTCTATATAGAGGTCATTAACTAAATGTCATGATTCTGATGACTCAGGGGATCCTCAAATTTGTGATGTCAGCAGCTGCACTTAACATGATTGTCCAGCACCCCTGGATACTCACAGATGTGGTAGGTTTGAGTCTGTGGCAGAAATTAGAATCCATGTATCACTTAGGTTAACTGAAGACAGACAGACAGAAAGAAAGGAAGAAAGGAAGAAAGGAAGAAAGGAAGAAAGGAAGAAAGGAAGAAAGGAAGAAAGGAAGAAAGGAAGAAAGGAAGAAAGGAAGAAAGGAAGAAAGAAAGAAAGAAAGAAAGAAAGAAAGAAAGAAAGAAAGAAAGAAAGAAAGAAAGAGACTCCTCTCCCCATCAGGCTGCTGCTGAGCAACCTTGGAGCATCCCAAGGGCAGAAGTGGCCAGCTGGGTTAGGCACTCCATTTGATACATATACCATGGGGACTCTACAGAGCAGCACAACCTATAATTCCCAAAGTGAGAGTCCAAGAGGGAAAGAGGAAATAAATAGACCTCGCTGAAGTACATTCAAACCAGTCAAAGATCCCTTTGGAAGAAACCAGCTCAAAATATCCCTGGGAGTTACTGAAGTTAAGAGTCCAGCAATTACCCCATCAGGACAGGCAAACATAGAGGGAAGGTAAAATTTTGGTGAAATGTTCTTAACATAGCCACAGTCATTGCCCAAACAGGCAGCTACCTCTAGGAAAGTTTTACAAGTGTGGTCTGTATGTAAATAGGAGATTTACAGTTCAGCCTTTAAATAAATTGTTCCCAGTGGTAACCAACTCATGAGCCAGAATGAGAGTTGCCAAGCAATGAGACAAACAAAGGCAAGTTCCAAGAAGTTCATTAAAACCCACAGCTGCAGGGCTTTGCTCAACTGTTCTCCACCCTAGTGGAGGAGACATACCCAATCAGAATTCATCACTCTTCTCTCTCTACCTTCCCTGTGTCACTGCACTCTGAGTTCCTACAGCATTCTGTTTACACTGTTAGCTTTAGAATGGAATACATTTTGCTTTGTATCTAGCTTTTAGTATGTCTGTGTTTCCCAATTAGATCACTGGCTTCTTTAAGGCAGAACCCATCTCTTATTTTTCTTCTTACTAACTTAGTGCCTAAAGATATATATCTTTCTATAAATAATATGTTCACAATTAATTGAATGTTAACTACATATTAATTATCCCTGCCTCTCAAAGTTCTAGTTTTCCTTTAAGGCCTATCTCAAATGCTCTCTTTCAAGAAGTTTTTTCTGATCTCTAATGTGTTGTCATTTCTCTTTGAATCCCTACAGACTTCCTTGTACCACTTCTGTAACATTTATTTTGCCTTGATTATAGTTATTCTATAGTAGTTGGGCTTTAACTGTGTGCTCCTTCAGGATGGGAACCATGTCTTCCTTGGCTCTGTACCCTTGAGTACAAAGGTTTACACATTTGTTTGTCCATTCATTCATTCCACAAATATAAATAAGCATCAACTATGTGGAATCTGTTCTACAACTGGGGTATAAAGCAAATAAAATAGACATTGCCTTTATTCTCATATAGCTTAAAATCTCAAGGGAATTTTGATAAGTAGAAAATTAAAGCTCAGTGCTTTGATGTGATAGAGAGACCATGAGATCATTTGACCTGATTCAGGGAATCAGGGAAGACTTTCATGAGGAATAAAGAGCATATGCAAAAGTCAGGAGATAG
>VMDR010022715.1:0-16024 GCA_007922815.1 Macrotus californicus | reverse complement strand
TGAGTCCTCTCCGGCCCGTCTCGCCCCTCCTACCTGTGTGGATGAAAGTTTCTCCTTTAGTTCCTTGGTTGTCGGACTTCCATACAGTTCGATTTTCTGTCAGTTCTGGTTGTTTTTTGTTTTAAAATTTGTTGTTGTCCTTCTTTTGGTTGTACGAGGAGGCACAGTGTGTCTACCTATGCCTCCATCTTTGATCTCAGTTTAAGCTTTTTAAAAATGAGTCATATTCATTAAACTATGCTAACTGGGTTTCTCCATCATGTTTTACTGTATTCTGTTCCCTTTAATGATGCACTAAAAGTGCTAACTAAATTGTTTTTTAAATATTCTACAATATTTCACTTTTAGAGCACCTTAATTTAGTAGTCTAAATCAGTGATTATTTTTCTATGGCAATATTGAGTTAAGTGATATTATGAACACAAATAATATTGGTTAATCAAATATATGGGATTTGAAAAATAGAGTTGCTTTCCCCACCAAAACACACAATGCTTTTACAAACACCTATTCTTGCCCCTTCTCCTTGAACATGACCAGCACTGCATCATGGAAATAATTGACTGTAAGTAACACAACAGAGAGAAGGCAAAAATGAAGGAATTTTTTTTTCATTACCTGTATTCTAATATTTTTCCAGTTCATTAACTGTTCACTGTGTGGAATTTAGATTCTAAGTCACAAAATCAGAGAAAAGAAAATGAATTGCTGCCCTGGCTGGTGTGGCTCAGTGGTTTGAATGCCAGCCTGTGAACCAAAGGGCCATCACTTCGATTCCCAGTTAGGGCACATGCCTGGGTTGTGGGCCAGGTCCCCTTTGGGGGGCACGCAAGAGGCAACCACACATTGATGTTTCTCTCCTTTTTTCTCCCTCCCTTTCTCTAAAAATAAATAAATAAAATCTTTAAAAAAAAAAGAAAATGAGAGCCAGACCATACTTCTGTCAGCAGAGACAAATGGAATTCTATCTTAGCCTCAGATTCCCTAGAAGATATTCTCTGTAGTGTTACTTACCATTTAGTTTACACATAACTAATAAACATCCTCCCTGAGCAGATTCACATTCGAACTCTGGTTCTACAAAATGTTTTCCTTATGCAGTGACTTAAGTTGGTAGACACCTGATGAGCCACCTCCAGAGTTACTCATTTCTAAAGTTACACTTTTAAGAAGCAGTTATTGTGCCACCTGCTAAGAACTGGACCTATAAAGAAAATAAGGCAATCCCTGGGTTAAGGAACTCACAGCCTAGTGAAGGAAAACAGATCTGGAATAAATCAAGTTAATGACACTTTATCAGAAATACAAGAAAGGTAGTCACAAAGGAGGGCCAGCCAGTTCTGTCTGGGTGCTGAGGAAGGCCATGTGGAGAAAACAATAGTTTATCTGGTTCTCAGAAAGATGAAGAGATATTCTCTGAAGGGAATAGGAAAGAAAGATATTCCAGACAGCAGGGATGGCTGTGTATGATGAGGGATATTAGTGGGCAAATGATGCATAGGTCATTAAGAGCAGAAATCAATGACTTGGGAAGTGTGTAAACTCTGGAAAGCCACATTAAAAACAAATTTTGAAGGATTTTCCATGCCCACGTGGGTAGCCTTTACTCTATTTTTAAGTCATGGAAAACTTCAATAAACTGATGAAGATGATGCCTCTCTTCCCCTAGAAAAACACATTTATTTTATTTTATTTTTATTTAATCTTTATTGTATTTTTTCCATTACCATCTAGCCCCCTTATACCCCCTCCCACCAGCAGTCACCACACTGTTGTCCGTGTGTCCTTTTTCCTTTTTGCTCAATCCCTCCACCCCCCAACCTCGCCACCACAATAGCTGTCATCTCCATCCCTGAGTCTGTCCCCATTTTCTTGTTAGTTCAGTCTGTTCATTAGATTCCACATATGAGTGAAATCATATCGCATTTGCCTTTCTGTGACTGGCTTATATCACTTAGCATAATTTTCTCCAGGCCCCTCAATACTGTCACATAGGGTAAAACTTTCTTTTTTACAGCTGAGTAAATGTGCAAAGGACCTGAATAGACACTTCTCCAGAGAGGACATACAGAAGGCCAATAAACATATGAAAAGATGTTCAATGTCCCTAACCATCAGAGAAATGCAAATTAAAACCATATGAGATATAATCTCACACCCGTCAGAAGGGCTAACATCAGTAAATCAACAACCAGTGCTGGTGAGGATGTGGAGAAAGGGGAATACTTTTACACTGTTGGTGGAAATGCAGACTGTTACAGCCACTGTAGAGAGCAGTATGGAGATACCTCAGAAAATTAAAAATGGATCTGCCTTTTGACCCAGCGATCCCACTTCTGGGAATATATCCGAAGGAACCCAAAACACTAATTCAAAAAAACATAAGCACCCCTATCTTCCTTGCAGCATTATTTACAATTGCCAAGATATAGAAGCAGCCCAAGTGTCCGTCAGTAGATGAGTTGATAAAACAACTATGGGGCATTTACACAATGGAAAAGACATTTTGTATACAACATCTTCCCCAGCCACACCATGCCTTCAGCCTCTCCACTTTCCCTACTTACCAACCTCTGTTAGTTATTTCATGCTCCTTGCATGACTGGACTTTTGAATCCAAAGATCAGGATCCCCATTCATACTTCATCATAGATCACAATATGAGTTGGAGAGTCTCAAGAAACTGGCTTCACAGTTCTAAACTTCCCAGTGAAATCTGTCTTTCCCACATTTCCCTGTTCCCCTCCTGCAGCAATGCCGTGAAAGCCTTCAAAATTTGAAAGATCTCTTTCTTTGGGAAGATTTCTTTCTGCCCTTCCTCCCCTTTATTTTCAACTTTAGTTAGTAACAACCATGGCCACCAATATCTGTGATCACTCACTCTGCACAGTCTAAGCTATGATTCTGAAATTATTTAGAGCCCTACTGTCTTGTGCCATCTACAATTAGCTTCTACATGTAAGGATAGGCATGCTACAAGTAGCTATAAGTTTAACCTTTCTTCTTTCATCTTATTTTTATATTTTTAATAATTTCCATTGTTCTCTTCTAGATATTTCACAGGTTCTCAATAATCTTTTGAATAAAGGGATGTAAGATCAAGAGGTGGTCAAAGATAATGAGTAATTAGCAGTTCCTACGATTCGATGTAGTATGCATACATCCCATTCACACTATCCTTCTTAACCCCAGAGCTTGGTTGCTAATTTAAATATAAATTATGGCCCATGGTATTTTTTCCAAGATCTCAACCCATGATAAAATTATCAAACCAATAACTGTTATCCTTTGGGAGAACAACAAATCCTGGAAGCCTGTGGGCAAGTCAAGAGGTGGACATCCTCCGTGGTCCCTTGCTCTGCTTGGTCGTATGCTGCTTCAAACAGCTCAGAGAAATCATGAAAATGTGCCAGCAAAAGCCCTGAAGACAGATAAGGTAAAATCGTGCCTGAAATAAGTATGGATAGCCATGGAAATAAATCACTGCCCCTTCAGGGTGAAAAAGGTTCAATGTAGTCAACTTGCCACCACAAGGCTGGTTGGTCTCCTCAAGTGACAGTCTGTTGAGCCCATGCATGACCCTCATCCCAACCACCATGACTGCACTATGCACAGGCTCATTGGTGCATTTTCCCAAGTCAATGGCTTTCAAGGTCACCCCTGAGTGGACTATTGTGCAACTGAGGTCTATTTTCCCCTTGCACTCTCTTTTTGAGTTAACCTAACTGTGTACCAAGCTTAGGATTTTTCTTTCTCTGTTAGCTGGTCATAAGAGTTTCCCCCTGTCTACCTTAACTGTAAACTGAGGGAGAGGCACTGGATGACATCATAGGGAATTCTGAAGCAAGGATGATAATTTAGAATTATCCCAAATTGAAGTGAAGTGTTCAGATTTCAGATTGTCATAACCCTGTGTAGATAGGTTTGTGACAGGAGTTGCCCTGGGAAGATGTGACCATGGATGAGGTGACTCTCCTTAGCCAAAATGTTCTTAGTGCTGAGGTTGAGAAACTCTGGGCCAGAGCAATTCAGTTAATCTCTTAGTTTCCACAGCTATACAATGGGGTCATTCATTTCCTATACAGCTAGTGCACGTTAGGTACTATAAGTGAAACAAAATCCTTGTTCTCATGGAGGTTACAGTCTAAAGAGAATAATATCACATACTTTATAAAGTTATAAAGCTTAAATGAATTAATAAATGTAAAGCACTTAGAACAGTACTTGGCACATACTAAAGGACCTTTTAAAGCAATTATGACATTGCCTATCACATTAAAAGACAATTGATAGTACTATTAAACATAAACGAGTCAATATTTCTTAGCCAAAAGGTTATTCCCTGACTCCCTGAGTACCTTGTATCTCCTGTACCTGCCATTTGTTCTTGATATCCCATGGGGACCTAGAGGTGCTCCAAGCCTTCACAGAGACAATAAACCCCACGTTAAAGAAAACAATTAGTAGGTCTAGGCAGTACCATGTTTTTTTCCCCAAAACAAGTAATAGTTTCCTAATGCTCTTAAACAGGAACAAACAAAGGAAGATAAAATTACTTGGGGAAAAATTACTTGGCAAAAGCACCCTAACACCATCTCATACTTAAATTCTTAATTAATGATCTCAATCCAGAAAGATCAATACCCATCTAATCAAAAGGGTGGTAAAAGAATAAAATCATTTTGCTCCTTTGCACAAATTTACACCAAAAGTATAGATGCTAGCCATCATTTTGTACCATGCACTAGTCCGTTGATTCTTGTTTACGCATTCTTATTTGGGATCTGTTTTGCTTAGTAGACACAGCCATCTCTGGCTCATAACTAAGAGAGCCCTAAACACTTCATTCTGTGAACTCTTCACTGACTCAAGGGTGAGGCCAGTTACAGACTCAAATTATACAGCCCAAAGAACAGAAACTTTGGCTCTACACAGAAAAAGCTGTGACTTTTTCACCGAGATAACTCTCTCCTAGAATGCTTGCTAGAGAATTGGGAGGACAAATTGCTACTGAGAAGAAACTAGTCAAACAAAAAAGCTTGTATGTGCTCCTTGTGTGCCTGTTAATGTAAGAGGTTGTGTCTAAAATGTGATGAGGAATTGATAAACAGAAAGAACTAAATAGAGGAAGGAGAATGCAGAGCTCATTTTTCTCTAATAGATCAGAGCTAATTAAATCAGCATCGAATTTGGGGGTAATTCTGAAATCACAGAAACCCACCATTTAAATGATTGCTGCTTATACTTCCTATGGAATTGTTTCTAGACATGAAAAATGGATCCCTTCCTATACTTGCCTAAGAGAAAAGAGTGAATATTAAGGTTTGTGTGTGTAATAAGGATTTGATTAGGATTGGTGTTCTTTCCCAATGTGACCCTGACTTGCATCCAGAATGTGGAAGATTTACAGTCATTGACAGAGATGAAAATGGACAATGGGCACAATGGAAAACAGGAGGGAAGTTCCACAGATGTTTATGAACACGGTCTGCTTCATCATGACCAATGAGTTGTAATTTCCATCCTCTCTTCTAGGGCATTAAAAAAAAAATAGGGCTTCTGCCAGATTTCAACAAGGCTTTCGACAACAACTTGTCCTCCCAGGAAACAGGTATGCTTTATTACCTACAGTCGGTTCCCACACTTGATTGCCCCACGATAGAATCTTAATTCTTTTCTTTTAAGATCCAAGAATAAAATTCTGTTCCAATGCAAAAAAGAAGTCTGTCCCTATTTTCCTCTCTTAATTTTAAAAAATTTGTATCATCCTTGAAATAAGAACATTCATCCTCCTCACCTTTGCAGTACAACTTTAATTTGTAAATGTCAGAGATTTGTAATTCCATTTTGTGAAAAATTATATGCCATAAATTAGTCTTTATTTTGTTTTTCTCAAATAGCACAGCTCTTGCATTAAGCACACTCTTTGTTAGAGGCATATAAGTTAACACAGCTCCATGTCATGTCCCCAACCATGTCTCCTCAAGAGATTTCGCTGGAGCAATTTATAAAATAAAATACTTTATAGTAGTTTCTAAAATTACAAATTTCAGTGATGAACTTATTGTACTCTAAAACAAGCAGAGTAATTTTTACAGATATGAGTATGTGAGTACAGTTTAAACAGAGCCTCCACAAATGTTTTTGAAGGTCTGCTTCTTCGGCAAAAGATACAAACAATAGATACCCTTTCGATTCTGGCACCAAACTTCTGGTCTCCCAGTGTTTGTGAACTGCTCAGTGAGAAACATATTGAAAGGTGGGCTCTGAAAAACAATACATAGAACTTTTGATATTCTTTCTTTTCATGAGAAGTGTCAGAAAAAAAAATAACATTCTGTGCCCCCACAAAAACTTAATTATAAGTAATCAGGGGGATAGATTCAAGACTGGATGTTTTAGCAAGTATAACCTCTGCTCCTGTTTGCTATGATCTACAGTTAAGCTCCCCTGCACCCTCCTACTGAATCCAGAATATTGGTTGCACTATGAATGAATGGTCAAGAAAATTTCACCAGGGCTTTCTTTAGTTGTGTTCTCTAGAACACAGTAATTATATATGCTCTGTGTGCCACAAAAGTGAGGCAAACATACAACATGTAAAGAGAATATTATCTCATCCTCTTCGGTTCTCATGTCACTTTCCACATTCATCTGTCATGGCATACATGGTATGACATTTGTCTACATTATTTCCACTAGAATCAGCTCTGGGAGAACAGAGTGCAAGCCTCAGTCTTTATTTTTCTAGGATCTAGCTCTTAGGACACATTCAAATATTTATTTGAAATAAGTAAATAAGAATCAGGTAATTTACTCCCTTAGTTACTTAGTAGGCAAACAAGGACTAAAATTGAAAAACATAAGTTAAATACACTTTTCTTGTATAATAACAACACAAATAAAAACAATCTCAGGAAAATATCTAGACCAGGTCTTCAAAACCAGGATTCCTTAAGAAAATTAAGCCCTTAAAAATTATTATTTGAGTAGTTATGTTCTCAATTCTCCCACAAATGGTCATTTTGAATACACAGAACAGAAGGCAATGCATTACATGCCACAGGCACCTCGGGGCATTAGGGCTCAATTCCTTCAAACTCTGTTAAGAAAAGCTGGCATTGACCGTCATTGCACAACTTTAAACTATGAATATAAAATAGAACTTTAATCAGTTTTCAGTCTGACCTTAGAAAAATAATGTCACATATTGATTAGGCCCATCTGGTAATGAACTGGTAGAATATTTAATGATTAATCTGGTATCCAAAGCTCAGATACTCTAGAAGCAGAGCCTGAGATGGAGATTTAAGGTGCTAACACTTTATCTGGAAGATGCAATGTCAGGGCAGTAAAAGGAAGAAGAAAATGAGTCCAGGAACAATGCACTGCAATATGATGCACTTGGCTACCTCCCCACCCTCCACCATTCACACACATGACCCAGAAAGAGACGCAGCAGGTCGCCAGCAGCTCTGCTCAGGTGGCAGATTCTACAGAAGGGCGGCAAGGAAGACTTGTACCCCAGAGCAGTCCTTGGAAGATGGCATGGATGGGAGTTTATCTGCCTGGCCCGCTCTCATCTCCCATTTTGCACTGGCCAAGACTCACCCCAGGGGGATCTAACACCCACTCATTCCCTGGCTGCATTATCCAACCCTTCAGGAGTCTGTCAACACGCCAGATTTCATCCAAGTCCAAAATAATGAAGGGGCAACCAGGTGAGGTTGGGGCACCAACCAAGAGACAGAGAAAGTGGAAGTCATGGAATTCTGAGAGGCCACGGAAGGCTTATTTCCCAGTGCAGCTGATTAAACCTTATTCGGGGTAAAAAGCTTAGAATCCACTCTCTCCCTGGAGTCTAGGGGTTGCTAAGGCATATGTGAAGGGAAATTCCATTGTAAGAAAGGGTCCTCCCAAGACTCTCTGTCTTGGCTTTGCATCTTCTGTGGAAATGGCTCTGGTCCAAGACACACAGTCTCCTTTTACCTTATCTTGGAGAGCCCTGGGCACTAGTCCAAGCTACTATTTTACCATGTCTCCCCAAAGCTAAGTTGCTGTTTCTGGGTATAGGCCGAAGAGAGCCCTTCAGTGAATTGTTTAGCTTGGTTTGTTTTCAACAAATCTTATCCAGCTTACTATTTGCATGACTACTCAGGTAGTTTGTTTTAAGACCTGATGTGTCATTCTCTCATTTAGTCTGTTGCCCAATTCATCTGCTATTGTTAATTAAGCATTTCAATTAGCCCTATCTAACTCCAGATAAGCTAGGCCAAGTGAGAGATAGTAAGATCTGTCTCCTAAGATGGGTAGACGACCACAACTCTTAAATTGTCTCCTAGAATCTCTTCTCCTACAATGAATTTAAACACCTAAAAACTAGAGGTTGTCCAAATGTCTAGAGGCATTTTTAACAGCATTTCTAACTTTTCTTATAGCATAAACAACATTCACCAAATCTCTGCAGGCTTTGGTCCACTTTGGCAATCATATACATTATTCATTAGCTACTTTGTGGAATAAATCCACCTGCAAGTCCTGCCACTCACTTGAAAGGTTAACCGCTGAGACTCACACCCATCCAAGTCCAATCTTCTACCCTGATCCAATTATACACGATGAGATATTGGTAGAGATCACCCGAATTTTGCCAACTGGTTACAAGTGTTTGGGATTTACCAGCCAATCTCCTTAATCTCTTGTTATAATGTTAACAATCCCTAGAGCAATTACCCACCTTGGAAAATTTAGATTAAGAAAACACTTAGTGTATCAAATCTATTCAGCAATAGAAGTCTAAGAAGATGGAGTGTTTTCTAGCTAAAGCTAAATAAACCAGAGTGGTGCATTGAACTGAGTGCCTGGAGGAAAAGAAAGACTGCTGGATCCCTGGTGTAAAGGAGTAACTCCATCCCTGAGCTCTCGCTCAATGAAGCCATTTTTCTTGGCATCAGGTTCTCTTTTGATCCGTTAGCCTTCATCCATTTGACGGTCTCATGACATCATCTGTGCATGCTCGCAGTACGAAAGGTTTCCTTTTGTAGAACGTTCAGCCATGTAGAGACATTTATCAAAAGCAGCTGGCTTCCATCTATACCCTGCTTTAGTCTGAACTGTGCCTAAGAGCTCTGCAATCACTACGGAGCCTGACTTATTAAATTTCTGCTGAAATCTCTGCTGGGATGAGTGATTGATAGTCCAAGCTTTCTCCCCTGACCCATTTTCCCCAGTAGCTCCTCCTTCTATAACAGTAACTCTTTCTATTCAGCTCGACTGTTCTCAAAAGTTTGTGTCCCTTAATAGGTCAAAGTATTGTGATGAGACAAACACAAGATATGGCCTTCAGTGCCAACCCCAGCTGGAAGGCCAACCTCAACTGTGGTCTTGCATACGTGATAGACACCGTTTCACAGACTATGTTAGAACTCGTAGGACTGAAAACCAGCTGATATGAACTAGTACAGTCATACTGGATGTAAAAATATGCTGAAATATTTTTATATTTTCTGGTAAGTAGCTACTGCACCAAGGTCCCCACTATAATCCCATGTGCCCAGCTACCCTGGCCCCTATCCCTGGATCTTTGATCTTCCTACCATCCAGTAAGTGAAGTGGCAAACCTAGTTCAGTACTCTGCTCCAGCATTAAAGTTGGCATCCAGTCTTATTTATCTTGACCCATCCGTGCCTGAGCTATCACCAGTAGATCAATTATTTGAACAGCACCCCTGAGAACAGGTACTTGGAAGGAATGGCCATGAAACTGTGGGGCCCTGAAGAATATTGGGAACAATTGAAATGACCACTCTAGAATAAGTTTACTCTCCTTTCAAACATCTGTTGTTAATTTATCTCGTCACTTAGCTGAACACCCGGGACTCTTTCCCCTGCTGTTATTTTGGCCCAGTCCTTATTTTCTTGGTGCCTTGTGTGATTTCAATTGATTTCTCAAGGCAGTTCCTATGTTAACCATTCTTTGGATAGTTAAATAAGAACAAAGCCCTCTCTGAATTGAAGTGTCAACATTTAAAAAACTGCCAATGAGAATTTCTAAGACTTCGGCTAGGAATATTGAATATGGACAAAGTAGAACAGAGATAAACTTAAATGAGTAAGAATTTGAGGCTGAAAAAAATAAAATATGAAAGAAAATCTGAAAATTCTTCCTGAAACTTAGGCTGCAGAAAGAAGAAGTGGAGAAAGACAAGATGTGCTGGCCTTCACTAAGGAAGCCAGGCTGGCAGAGGGAGCCTAGCTGGGGACAACTGCTGTAGGGAGACGGCAATGGAGATGGGGAGAAGGGGATGAATTCAAGAACTCTGGAGGCAGAATTGACACAACCTACTGGTGCACACTTTGCAGGAAATGAATGGGAACGGCCTTACTGAGCCTTCACTGCAGGTGGCTTGTGCTAAAAGAGTCTGCGTGCACCGTCACCTGTAGTTTCCATAATTACAACAGCCCCATCTTAAAGACAAGAAAACTTTGGCATAGACAGGAAGAGTAATTTTCCCACATTCTGTGGCTATCAAGTGGCAGAGCCAGGATTAAACTCAATTAGTAATGTTTTTTTCCCAGAGACCTCAATCCTAGCCAAAATATTATTATATGATATAATTTGAGAAACATTAATATTCTAGGACATTCTTAAAGTACAGTTGATATTTTCTTATTGGGCACATTGTTGTTCTCTCTTGTCCTTTTCCAGGGTTTAATCATACAAACTTCCAACCAAAGAAAGGATTATTCTCAATTATTCTACAACTTCAGTCGGTTGTACCACCAAATCTTTTCATTTGAGTTCTTAAAATGGCCGCCTTTTTTCTTAGCAGCTAAGCCACACTCACCTTGGTTTCCTTCTCCACACCTGCTCCAGACGGGCGTTAACAAACAGTCTTTACTTTTTCTTATAGTGTTTCCTCCTCAGGAGGGCAACCCCCAGTGAATGCCGTACCTGCCACAATAACTGCGACGCCAGGCAGGCAGAAGCGGCTGGGATTTTTTTGACATCTATTAAGCAGCTGGGCAGCTCACAGTTTGCCCAAAGCCACTTCAGCGCTGGCTGACCCCTGGGAAAGTCTGTTCTCATCATCTACCTCCCGAGCCGTGGCTGGCAAGGCTGCATTGGAGAGCTCCTACCACCAGAACTCTGAAGGAAGGCCCCGATGAGCCCAAACCTAATGAGGACTTTGAACCCTAAAGGACGATGAAAAAGTGTAAAACGGGGTTCTCTTCATAGATCCCAGATTGAGATGAGTAACCGGCACCCCCATACTGAAAGTAATCAGGCAAAACCCAGGCTGGCTTCCAACAGAGCATAATCTCAAGAAAACCACCAAATTCTCTATCCTCAGTGTTTTTGCAGTAATTAGCAAAACTGCTTATAACAGCGGACTAGTTCCTTTTCACTGAGCAGGAAATAACATCTTCTCCTTTGGTACATTACTTTTCTTCAGTGGAAATTTAATCATAATCAGCAATGTATCTCCATGTTGTACAATTACACAGGAGAGATTTCTTATCCGGCCAGCTGTCATGAGGTCATAAGAACGTTTTACAAATCCTTGCTCATGTAGAGGTTGTGAGCACTACATGTGTGCTGCAAAATTTACTATTTTTTCCTTATTTAGTAATCTCAAGGGACATTTAATGAGAATTATACAGCCTGAGGCTTCTATCATTTTAAACTGTCTTCTATTTTTTATTTCCAAGCAAAATAAATTACCAACTGGCAATCACATCCTTAAAACTAAACTACTTGCAAATTCTATTTCCCTAAAATACTCAAGTCTATCAAATAATTTCTACTCCTGAAAGACATGAAGTAATCACCTTTTTCTAAATTTTCTTTCTTCTCTTTAATATGGAACTTTAATATTCAATCCCATTTTAATTTTATTTAGTTGTAGCATTAATATTTCATCAAATGAATCCAGAACCCCATGAGTCAAAAACATAAACATTTCCACAACCACCTGATTCTTATTAGTCCCTTTCTTTCTCTCCCACTTACTCCCACACAAAAATGTCTTCACAAATCTCTCAATTTAATACAGGAAAGTTGATCATTTCAAACACTGAAATATCCCCAAACATGTACTAATCAATAGCTATTTCAAAAGAAAATGCCACAAAGAAAGTCCTCCACTGTGTCTGTAGTTAAAGAACCAGAATGAGAATTCATAACCTCGCATTCCCTAAAGTACCTCAGAAAAGGAAGTGATCTGAGTTTCTAAGATTGTCTTTCTAATTGGTACAAGAAGAATATTCCCATGTGGATCCTTGGTCATCAATCACGTCAGCATTGATTTATTCATTATTCCAAAATTATGTGTATACCTACTCTTTATGCACTAATGAGGCTTCATTGTTAAAAGGGAGATAAGAAGTGGACATTATTACCCAATGAAGATAAGGTTTGTGAGGAAAGGGGTGTGTTTGGCCCAGAAGAAGAGCCAAAAAAAAAAAAAAGAGCAAACAGTGAATGACAACAATGGTGGGCAACAGCAATGTAAAGAAAAATGGCATTTTACTAACCTCAGTTTGCTCAAAACCTGGCAGGGCAGACAAATATGTGACTATAACAGGAGTACAAGTGGCACCATAAATACAAAAACAATATATCCTGAATTTTCTAGGGTGACCCAAATTTCAAATATTTGGCCCCATTGACAGACTTTGAGTTCAATACATGTCTCGTTATCGTCTTCACAAAATATGGCGTCAATAACTATCATAAAAACACAATTGAAACAAGAAGACTGTGAAAAGGGATCAGAAACTCTTGCTTTTAACTAATGTACAGTTTTGTTGAAGAGTCTCGTGCACTTAAAACCATTTCAAAAGCAAGATAAAGCTGCATGTAACCGTGCTTAGACCAGACAATAAGAAACTTTAAAGAGAAATTGGACTTTATGAAAAAACTTGGACTTGGGTTCAAACTTAAAAATGGGTAGAAATTCCACAGCAAGAAACGAGGTTACAGAGAAAAGACCAAGCATCATTACTTTGAAGAGGACTGTAAGATGGAAGTCTCACTTCAGGTTCTAAAAGTGTGCCCTCGAAGATGAAAAAGCAAACGTGTTGAGGTTAGTGGGGAGAACACCTCTGCTGTGGATACAGTGATGAGGAACGATGTCTTCAGTCAATGGACACTGAAGGTATAAAAACATTTTATTCAGCTGCAAATCCCCTTGCATTTATTTTGTACTCTTTAAAAGTACTTTGACCTCTGCAAAATCCTTGCTCTATGGTCTCACTTGACTTTCATATGTGACCACAGCTAGTGACTGGGTACAAAGCAAGCTCCCTCTGGCCCTGTGCTGTGTCTGCTGTTCAGTGTTCACAGTCCTAAAAGACCGGCTAAGTGATCCCTGGCTCCACTTTGCTGAATACGAAAACACTGCTCGTGGAATTGGGCCCCTAGGAAATGTAAACTGCCTTGGTCTAAGAAAGACATTTGGCGAACGTTCTTTAATCACTGATTGATTTGTTTCCTTCTTAAGTTTTGGGTCTGATTTGAGACCATGTGGAATCTCAATAAGAGCTCCCACATCATGTGTTCCCTCATGTTATGAGTGCTAGGCATGAACTCTGTTTCAGAAGTATCCAGAGGAAATGAAGGACAGGCTATACGAGCGTTTTATTGCCTGGTAATATAAAGTAGAAAAGGCTACCTTTTGATTATGGATATAGATATAGTGTCAATACATGCAGCTCTCCGAGAACATACCCTCCCAGTCCCAATTGTTGGAAAAGTAGAATGATCTCCTTCTACCAAGGTTAGGAAATGTTTGGAAATGATGCATGTTAAGCATATTTATAGTATCCCCCATAGCTCCCTAGCATTTTAACCTGAAGTAGCTACCCTTGGCAAACCAAGAAGTCTGGCTTTAAGTGAAGTTAATAGCACCAAGTAGACCCCTCACGACCACAAGGCTATGCCTTTTCCCATCTGGCGGAGAATAATGTCTTGTATTCAGACAACATTTTGACTCTGTTCTCTCCAAGCACGTTTACAGTTAAGGCATTGACTGTTTTTGTTAAGTCCTTCCAACTTCCTCATCAATGCTTTTCAAAAAGGTAACTTCAGTACTTACAGGCTAAGTGATTTGCCCCAAATCAGCTGGGGAGCCAAGATTTGACAAAAATAATCATTGTCGAGAGCCACAGTAAGGAGCTCCTAGAATTTATAAAGTTGAGAAAAGGCCTCCTCAGAAAACGAAACCAGTAAGAATCAAACTACACATAATTCAGACAGCTATGGAAGCAGATACCCTACAAATAGTTCCCAAGTATATTGCACCTGAAAGTGGGGAAACCAGCAAATGGCTTCAGGAAGATGGCTCAAATATATCTGATAGACAAGAAAACTCACCACAAGTTATGCAGCATGGGGCAAGGATGGCTTTGGTGAAAAGTTTGCAAAGACAATGCAATGGTGAGAATTTCTTCACGTTTATTAAGAACTCTTGAAGGAGAAGCAATCCTAATTTGAAAAACCATCCCTCAAAAATGTGCAGTCTTACTGCTGTCATTCCCTGTTGACCCTCAGACATTGAGGCCTCTAGCTTAGGTGTCTGCATGGAGGTACTCAGCAGCAGTACCTAAAACTATGTATGACCCCAAAGAATTATTCTGGTGGATATTGTTCAAGCCATAATTTAATACATAGGATTCTGATTTGCACATTAATACCTTGTGATTTTTCTTAGCAAGACCATTTCCTATGCACTGGTCATCTCTGCATAATTAACAAAATTAAGTTTCTGGACCTGTGAAGTGAAGGATCAGTCCATCATACGTGATGCCCTCTCCAAGGTACTGATTCCCATGGGGTCCTGCCCATGGCTGCCAGACAGCGTCTCCCTGGATCTGTTCCTATCTGTGTATCTTTGATCCTATGCTCTAGGTCAGTGTCTTCAAACTTTAATGTGCTTTCAAATCACATGGGAAATCTTTAAAAATGTAGACCTCTACAGATGTTTAACAAACCAAACAGACACACTACTATGCTTTGCTGCACAGAATCTAAAATGCTTCATGTCCTTATCAATGAAATAACGGGGTTCAATGAGCTCTTGACGGTAAGTAGATTTGTTCCCTTGAACTATTTTTCAGGGATTGCTATGGTATTGCTGTCTTGGAAAGGAGTGTGAAGCTGTCTCAGGAAAAACTGATTGATTACTAGTGTCTGCCATGTGTTTGGAATGGAAAAAAACATGGCAGGCATGCCATATATAAAAAACCTCATGTACGTAACTCATAAACTTCCTAACTTTTCACGATTCCTGGAACACATAGAAGTATTTTTGACATCTTAAGAAAGAGAAAATTTTCCTCCAATACTGAAAATAAGCCATTTAGAATCTCAGTATTCAATACTTGTGAGTGCATTTGTGTACGTGTATAACAGAAACAACTGTTAAGCCCAGACTTTTGAAAGTTCAGATTTTCTCTCGGGAAGTTTAAAAACTAACACGTATCTCCTACTCACTGCTGCTGCCAGAGCGGCACCACAGCTTTGCCTGTGTGATCAGCAGTGAAAGGGATGTGTCTACCACACCGCCAGCATTTCCAACAGCTGCTTGTAACACAAGTTACTTATATTTAAATGAGACATGGAAAAGATCCAGGTAAAACAGAGGAAGTTGTAAACAAGTGAAGAGAAGTTCCTCTTTCTTTCTTGAACTCTTCTTGTTCTTACTCAGTTCCATTGAATACATATTAAGATCCAGTAAAAGCAAGTCACCTCAATGTTTAGGTGATAGAATGTTATCACCTATCCATTTGATAGAATGTTATCCAGCCATTAAAATTATTTGCATAGTAACAACATGGAATTACTCATGCTCTAAATTAAGAAAAAAATGAAATGGATTTTTCCCAGCTATTAAAATATATTCGGAGGGTGGGGGAAGCAGTGATGGACTGCAAATAGCCTTAAAAGATTAGCTGTTGTTTTTGAAGAATAAGTCCCCAGATAAAATGTTTCTTAATTTTCCAAGTTTGCTACAATAACCATG
>VMDR010022714.1:0-16032 GCA_007922815.1 Macrotus californicus | reverse complement strand
ACTGTAATGGAGGTTCTTTACAATAAGACAAGAAAAGGAAATAAAGGTATACAGACTGGGAATAAAACTGTCTTTGCAGGTGACATGATTGTCTATGTAAACAATTGAATCATCCCTGGCCAGGTGGCTCAGTTGGTTTGAGTATTGTCTCCTGCACCAAAAATAAGGTCATAAGTTTGATTCCCAGTCACTGCACATCCTTAGGTTGTGTGTTCAATTCCCAGTTAGGATGTATATAGGAGGCAACCAATCAATGTTTCTCTTTCTCTCGCTCTTTCCCTTCCTCTCTCTCTAAAATCAATAAACATATCCTCAGATGAGGATTACAGAAACTGAATCAACAGAAAAATCTCCTAGAACTAGTAAGTAATTATGCCAAGGTTGCAGAATACAAGGTTAATAGACAAAATTCAATCTTTCATATACCAACAGTGAACAGGTGGAATTTGAAATTAAAAACAATATCATTTGCATTAATACAACTCCCAAAATGAAATTCTTAGGTAAAAATTTAACAAAACATGTACAAGACCAGCGGAGGGAAACTGTAAAGCTATGATGAAAGAAATCAAAGAGGAACTAAGGAAATAGAGAGAGAGTCCATGTTCATGGACAGGAAGACTCAATATTGTTGAGATGTCAGTTCTTCACACCTTGAACCATTGATTCAGTGAAATCACCATCAAAATCCTAACAAATTACTTTGTGAAAGTTTATATGGAGGGGCAAAAGACCCATAAGAGCCAATACAATATTGAAAGGGCAAAACAAAGTTGGAAAATTGTCATTACCTAAATTCAAGACTTGCTATACAGCTAATCACAACAGTATGGTATCGGTGGAAGAACAGACAAATACACCAATGGAACAGAACAAAGAGTTCAAAATAGACCTGCATAGTCAACTGAAAAAGGAGCAAAGACAATAAGTGGAGCAAAGGTAGTCTTCACAATAAATGCTGTGGGAACAACGGGACATCCACGCACAAAGAACAATTCTAGATACAGACCTGACATCTTTCACAAAAATTAACTCAAAATAAATCACAGAACTAAATGTAAAGTGCAAAACTGTAAAAAATTCTAGAAGATAGCATACAGGAAGACCTAGATGACCTTGGGTATACCAATGACTTTCTTTACAAAATGGCAAAGGCATGATGCTTTAATACATGATTAATAACTAGGACTTTATTAAAAGTAAGAACTTCTCTGTGAAAGATACTGTCAAGAGAATAACTATACAAGGCACATACTGGGAGAAAATATTTGCAAAATATATATCTGATAAAGGACTGTTATCCAAAGAACTCCTAAAATTTAACAATAAGAACACAAACAAGTGGGCCAAAGACTTTAACAGACACCTCACTACGTTATAGAGATGGCAAATAAACATATGAAAAGATGCCCCCTATCAAATTCCATGAGATAAATGCAAATTAAAATAACTATAAAATACCCATATACCTAGAATGTCCAAAATCCACAACACTGGCAACACCAAATGCTGGTGAGGTTTTTGAGTAACAAGAACTCTCGTTCCTGGCTGGTGGGCACACCAAATGATACAGCCACTTTGGGAGACAGTTTGACAGCTTCTCAAAAACTAAACATACTCTTACCATGTGATCCAGCAAATGTGCTCCTTGCTTTTCACTTTCATGCACTGAATACTTATGTCCACAAAAACCTGCAAGTGGATGCTTATAGCAGCTTTCTTTGTAACTGCCGAAACTTCAAAGCAACCACGGTGTCCTTCGTTAGGTGAAGGATAAATAAATTGTGGCACATCCAGACAATAGGATATGCTTTAGTACTAAAAGAAATGAGCTGTGGACTTTGGATGACAACGATGTGTCCATGTAGGCTCATCAGGTGTTAACCAACTTAGCCCTCTGGTGGGGACGTTGGTAACGGGGATGCTATGCATGGATAGGGCCAAGGAGTGTGTGGGGGATCCCTGTACCTTCCCTCTCAACTTTACAGTGAACCTAAAAGTACATTAAAAAAGCAAAGTCTTTAAATAAGTGTAGCTGGATGGTAGAAAAAAAAGAGAAAAAATTGCATAGTTGTTTATTAAGCAAAAATGAATGACTATTATTTCTGACAACAGCCAAAGTCTTTTTAGTGAAGGTGATAGTTAGAGAAGACAGAATTGACAACAGGCTTTCTCTGACACTTAAAAATCCATGACAGGAGACATTTGATCACCCATGTTTTTCTCTATTTGTTATGCAGGTAAAGTTTTAGTAAATAGCTTTGAGAAGTTGAATTTATCAATCCATTTATGTATCTTTCTATATGAAGGCTAGATGTACTTTAATAATTACTAGATGTAATATTTTCTGTCTTGGTTCTTTTATCTTATATTTCTGTGAACTTTTATAACTGTAACTCTGTCCTTTGTTCAGTGAAAGTAGCAAAACTTCATTGCATTTCCTTGTCTGAATTTCTACTGTGGAGAAATGAGAGTCTGCATACCGGGCTGGGAGGGGAGATTCAGACACAACTGAGAGTAATTCAGAGAGTGAGTCCAAGGAGCAAAACTCAGCTTGAGAGCCAAGCCGGCAACCCAGCTCCGTGCAGCTGCTGGGCACTGACTGCTGACGGCGCCTCCACACAGCAGGGCAGCCAGAGGAGGGGTACTGACAGAGAACCCAGCTTTGAGGTTCAGTCCAGACAAGGAAACTCCCAACCAGAAGCTTTGGAAGGGAGGACAGGAAATGAAAGCCTGAGAAATTCCGGGAAGCTGTGCTGAAGCTACAGTCACTTCATACAGGACAGCAGTGGGCTCTCTCTGCTGAGGAGGGTGGCAACTGAAACACAGAAAACTCCAAAGGGATATAAAAATCATTCACTGGAACACTATTCAGTCATAAGAAAAGGTGACATACTGCCATCATGGATGGATCCTGAGAGTATCATGCGAGGCGAAATAAGTCAGAAAAAGTCAAGAACCGTATGATTTCACCCACATGTGAGATCGTAACAGTGGAAATTTTAACAGTGGGGAATTGGAACCCACCCCACCATTCTTTTGACACTGTTTCTCTAAGTGCTGACTCTGACTAATGTGTAGCTTGTAGAAAAACAGCATGTTTGTATCAGAATCCTAGGAACTAACTTCAACAAATGCAGACTCCAACCTTCAAGCATCCCAGATCCTGGAGAGTTGCTGACCTTCAACTGTGAAACCAGTATGATGTGAAGCCAAGGTGACTAAACCAGGATGACACGCGCTGGCCCATCACTTGCCTTGTCAGAATGGACCGAGTTCGTCTGCACATAGAGAACTTTCCAACTTCCTCCCTTGATCTCCTTGTTCTGATTCCACTCTCCCTCCTTATGAAAACCTCTGCCTCCACTGAGATGCTAAGATGGGCTTTGAGACAAGAGTCCCCATCTTCCAGGTGGCCAGCATCTGAATAAACCACTTTATTCCTTTGCTTCAGCCCCTGCCTCTCGAGTGTCGGTTTTCACAGTGGCAGGCAGCTGGGCCTGCGTTCGGTTACAGGATAGAAAACAGAAAGCAATAATAAACAAGAAAAACAAACAAACAAAACCTCATAGACACAGACAACAGTGTAGTAATTACCAGAGGGAAGGACGATGGGGGAGTGGTAAAGGGTAATGAGGTCAAACACACATGTGACTGAGGAAGATTTGACTTTGCGTGGTGGGCACGCAACACAATACAAATGATGCATCACAGACATGAACACCTGACACCTCCATAATTAATTAGCCCATGCCATCCCTATGTATTTAATTTAAGAAAGAAAATACTGTTTTTGATCTGTGATTGTTGAATTTGCAGATGTAAAGGCCAACTATACGGAGGGCCGACTGTATATTTATAGAAAAAATCTGCATATAAATGGGGCATGGCCATCTTTGTGTGACGTGCAGGTTTCGTGGTATTACAGTATTTGAACACTGGTTTCATTATTATAATGCACTTACCTCGCCCTTCTCTCTACTCGGGTTGATAGGACAGCTTAAGCCATAGCAATTTCACTTGATTTGGGGGCGGGGGCCAGAAGCTGCATGCCCTGGACTCTGTGACCCACTTTTCTCCCTTTGAAAAAAGGGTTCACCCCCCTAATTCCCTTTCCTTCGAGTTCCCCTGTTCCCAGGCAGGCCTCACACATTCTGGGCCCTGAGGTGAGAAGTTTGGTAGGAAATCAGTACTGTGTGCTGCCTGACACGGTACTGCCACATGTGTGGGAACAGTTTCTGGACATTGTCCCTGCCATTGTGACACTGAAACACCCCACTGCTAACCTGGACTTGTGTGATCACACTGGTGGACACCATTTTCCATGTGGGGGCTTTGCATTAAGAGAGAGCAGTAATACCATTCTCCTCAAATTTATGGTCTCTTAATAAATAAAAGAAAATATTTTTCCAAAAATATTTTTCCATCTGGCTGGTGTGGTTCAGGTGGTTGGAGCGTCATTCCATAACTGAAAGGTTGCAGGCTCGCTTCCCAGTCAGGGAACGTGCCTAGATTGTGGGTTTGATTCCTCATCTGGCAAGTACGATCCCTGGTCAGGGTGCACACAGGAAGCAACCAACTGATGCTTCTCTCTTGCATCAATGTTTCTCTCTCAAATCAATAAAAAAATGTCCTCGGGGAAGAGGATAAAAATAAAGAAAATATTTTTCCATTTAAATTAATATTTGTTATCTATGGTTAAAAATGAAACAAATATATTTTTCAGAGAAAAAAGGTTTCATAATGGTATATTTGGTATGATTCTAATTTCACATGATATTTGGGTATGTATATGCCTAGATGAAAAAACAAAATATTTACAGTGCTCATTTTGGAGCGGTAAAGCTATTGATTGTTGGGGACCACTCTGTGTGGTTTCTGAGACTAGCCCCACAAGAGCAAGCCCTGAACGAGGCTAGTAAGTCTCCCTGGAAAATCAGGTAAAAATGCAGGTGGCAGACATGACTAGACTCTAACACCAAGGGTTTCCATGGGGATCAGACCTGAAAAATATATTGTAGGCCTGTAGGTTCTAAATACAATGCAGAAGCTTGCTCTGCTTTATTTGTACAGCCCTCGTGATATAAACCGGCTGTTCAAGTTCAAGGCATAAGGAGTAAACTCCTTATCTCATGAAACACGTCTTAAAGACCCTCTGGTGTCAGCATGTCTCACAGAGCCTGACCTATGACAGATCTCTGTGTTCCTTCAATTGTTATCTGTAGATAATACCTGTTTTTGTATGACTATAGCTTTTTGACATTGATTGATGAGCTATGCATGTATGCTGTGTACACCTACACGTACCATTCCCAATAATAGCCATCTGGGAGAAGGGCTCAGGGCATTCTCCACTAGAGGGAACTGCCACCCCCTTTCCCTCCAGAACAGCAAGATTGTGTCCACGGCAGACGGGAAGAGCATGCTGCTGGACGGAGTTCCTCCCACAAGTGATGATTTTCTTCTATAGATTTTTCTAATAAAAATCACTTGCAAAATTGTTGCCTTACAGCTTATCTAAATTTTAACAGAAAATTTCTATTGAACTCTTGCTGGCACAAAGTCACAGGTTATTTTTGCCCTTTTTATCAGCAAACACAAAATGTCAACTGTAATGCACAGGCCAAACATGAGCAAATCCAAAGTAAATATATATATATAATTTTATTATATAAATAAAAATCTACCAAATGTACATTCACACATATATACTTACAAGTGGAACACCCTGGAAAGGCTACCGAGGAGCTGGTAGTGGTGTTTGCCACAGGAGAAGGAAATTGGGCAGCTATAAGATGCTACGATCTCCTTGAGATCTTTGATACTTTCATGTTACATGAATTTCATAAGTGAAAAAGAAATAATTTTTAAACAGAAAAAACCATGTATTTAAATTCCTCTATTTTTTTCAATCAGCTCTCGGTCCTTTCCTTATACACAAACCCCTTTTCCATCGCTAGATTAGATTGATATGGCTTTTATTTACTTTGACTTACTGCCAAACACGTAGTGTCTCTTATTGCTCTGTTTGGATAATAAATAACTAGAACTCATTTTCCCACTAAACGTTTCGGCACCGAATGTCATGGAAAACATTTTGCCTTCTTTGCAAAGCATCTCACAATGCTGCTATTAAAGATGATGTAACTGCTGGGTTTGGCCCTGCTTTCATTTAGGTGAAGGTTTGTTTATAGGAAAGCCTTGAAGCTGAGATCAAGGTTTGTGATGGCACAGTTACCAGTCAAACGCTGGGGCTGGACACTTACTTGTATACTGGTTCATTCACGCAGGCTCAGATTAGCCCAGCATTTTTCTCAGTTGTCAACTTCCTTGTTCTAATTTTCACTTTTATGAACTGACTTGTTTCTTCTGGGAGTGAAAAGACTTGGAGGCAACACAATGGAGCAAGCTAGTCTCCTCAGCAGCAGGAAAGACACACGCCGAGAAAAGGCATGGATTAGATGACTCCCCAGTCTCTCCCAGCCTAACCTACACCTGTAAAATATTCACTTAGGTTGTCTCAGGTTTGGCTAAGCATGACTTGCAGATTGTTCCCGTGGTTGCATGAGAACTGTATGTGTTCATTCATATTTCGACACTAACTGATGACAGGTGACTTGTGTGCAAAGACCATGGTATTTAAATAGGAGGGAAATGAGGACATGAAGGAGCTAATGAACATGTTAAAGGTGGTAAAGCTAATGTTCTGGTGGCATCAGTGAACTACCTCAGCGCTCATACAAATGTTTATAACAGTTCTATGAGTTTCTGAACACTTATTTACCTAGTCAAAGGTTAAGGGCATTAAGAAGTGGGAAAAAATGGGATCTGACTTGAGAAATCTGAGAAACCATAAAACAATTGCTATTTCGGTGGCGGTGGGGCCTAGATGGAAACAGCTGCCGCAGGGGGGAGGGCAGCCTACTGGGAGATGACCCCACGAAAAGAAGCGCCAGATACGACACATCAACACGCTATCGACCACCTTAATGTAACAGCACAGGAAATATGAGTTAGAATTCTGAGAACCGCAACTCAAAACATTGAGAACAAAAGTTAAACTATCTGCCGTCATGATGGAAACATTTTATTTTACATGGTCTGACACCCCAACTCTGAGGATTTCTTGAAAGAGATCCATAGGAGGCAAAAAAGAAGAAAAAACACAAAAACGAAAGCTGCGGAGCCTATACAAGAGCTCAGCAACGGTGTTTGCATCACGGGGGCCAGTTTAGCTCAACTGTGTGGTGGGTGGTTCAACATTGAAAATGCTTTTGTATCGCATGAACTTCTTATTTTACCTGATACAGAAATGGACTATGAATTCAAAGGAAAACATTTTCTTGTATACTTAGTCTTTCTTCTACTGATCATTAACTCTTCACAGGAATACATTTTTGGTGAAATGTGATTACGTTGAAACAGGTCTTCGTCACATATGCTTTTATACATATTAAATATTTTATACTCAAGTCAAAAAGAGAAAGAAATAAGAGAGAATACAGACAATGATTTTTATTTTTGTTTTTTTTAAGATAGCAGGTAATGAAGATGAAAATGATCCAATAAGGAGGACATTGGCAGGAAGGAAACCCTGGAGTAAGCCTGGAGCTAAATCCACTGCATTTGTTAGCAGAGAGGTGTTAGGAGCAGAAATCATTAGCCCAGTTGCAGGGGTAGAGATTCAGGTAGGTTGGTAGCTTTGGTGTCGAGGGTGTGTGCATTTTCTTATTTTTCTCAGTAAAAGGATGGAAAAGGATGTTACCTGAGAGTTAGGAAATAAAAGAAAGTGGGGTGTGAGGAGAAAGAAGATATGAAAGAACCTCTTCAGAGACGTCACTGAGGGTCCCACTTGAAGAAAATGGCCTTGAATTTTAAAAGAGATTGGTTCAGACGCCAGGGTAATGGTGTAAAGTAGGCAGAAAATTGGATTTCATCCTGGATAGGCTTTTTCAGGCAGGTACGTGAAAACAGAGAGAAAAGAGTATTGCGTTCATCTCCCAGGAGTGATTATAATGAAGGACTCATGGAAATTAAACCAGGTGTGGGGCAGATGAACAGTGAAAAGGTGAGGTCAGTAACTGGGGGGTCCTGGTGGCATCAAACCTTTCTGGAGACAAGGTTCCAGTGACAGTGGGCGAAAGTGAGGCTATGGGCATTGGGGACCAGTAATCCTGAAATTCCGATTTTGAGAAGGTGAAGTTATTGCTGATGGCAATTCTAGGGGGTGGCCCTGGAGTGAGTGGTTGAGACGGGTTTGAGGAAAGGTGACTAGAGATGAAGAAGGCAAGAAACTGAGTGAGAGACAAGGAGGCTGCGGGGACCATTTGCCTAATTATTGAAATCAACTAAAATTTATGTCTGAATTATGGGGAGAGAGAGAGGGAGGCAGGGAGAGAGAGAAACGAGGGAGGGATGGGGAGAGGGGGAGGGGAACAGTGGGCTATGTTCTAAACTTTTCAAAGAATAGGAGTGACGGGTGGGCATGCACCACAGGGAAGGTAGATGGTGGTAGGGTCTGACTCCATGTACAGTTAAAATTAGCATTTGAAGAGATATATAAATGAAAGCATTGTTGATAACCATTAATATCTGCCAGAAAAGAGGTTACATCAGATACAGGTAGTTTATATTAAATGAGAAAACACACCAAAATGAGTTTATGTACTTAGCAATGAAACTAGAAAGCAAATATTTATCATGACTATAAATGTTATTCTTACTGTTACAGAACTCATAAGAAATTTCCAAATTCAGGATGTCTCCAGTTACCTTCTAACTTGAGAACTGTGGGGGGTTCAGTGAGAATACTGATGAAGTGTTTGGAAGGGGAGCTGACCAACAGCACACCTCATAAAGGGTCAGGAAGGAGTAAAACGGAAGGTGACTTTCTATGAAGGAGAACTTCCAAGTCAGTTTTGCCCCTTTTTTTACACATTGTCTTAAATCAAAATACAACTTTTATATCAAAGGTTCTTTTAAATACACCAGTACCTTGATGTGTACTGGTTTTTCCTCATTTGCACTCCCTAATTTTTTTAACATTTCTGAGAAGAGGCTCATTTTAAAAAATATAAGCTGTGCTTCTGGATTTTATAAGTGCTGGGGGTAAGATCGGATAACTGGTGTTGGGACAACTGGCTAGCAGTATTTTTATAATTATGGGTACATATTAATATGCCAAGTGCAAAAGCAAATGAATAGACCTTAAACAGGGTTTTTACTTTTTAATCTTAAGTCGAGAAGGCAAAAGACAAAATTAGTTGCAGCATGTAGGGTGGAAAAGAATATTCTTAATAAAAAAGAGGTTTTATAAAACAATAAGAAAAAGATAAGCCCCGATTTCTTTGAAGCACAAAAGACATGATTATGAATGAGGATTGAATATAGAAGTGACTAATGAATATATAAGAAGATATTTTTCAGAAGAAATCAAAAGAACCTGGTCTTCATTGTTTATAAAGTCAATAATATAAAGCCCAGCCTCAAGGGGGCGGCAGAGAATCAGCCCTCTCAATCACTGTTAATGCACAGCTGGCAAACACAAGGCCCTTGAGCCGAATCTGGCCCTCAGACTTACTTTATCTGTCGGGCACCTTGTTTCTATCCAGCAGCAGTGCCGAGCTCTCACTTAACTGTTAAGGAGTAGTTACATTTATACAGTCCTAAAATTACATTCAGCCCTTTGAAGGCAACCTCAAGGCTGATTGGCCCCCAATGAAAATGAGTTTGACACCTCTGCTGTTAATGGGAATGAAAATTAAAACAGTATCAACTTTTGGATGTCAGTTGGCAATTTTTATCAAAATCCTAACTGTGCATCTCTTTGACCTAGCCTTTACACTTTTAGGAAATTACTCTAAAGACATAAGGTGACAACACCCAAAACAGTGTGTGTTTCAGCATCAGCAACAGTAGAACATTGAAAAGTGTGAGTAGTCATAAAGATATGTGTCCAACAGATTGCTAAATGAAATGAGTGTGTTACAAAATAGCATGTGTGCTTTAGATTACATTTATGTAAAAATATGTCTAAAAGAATGCTAATTATCTCAGAGTAGTGAAATTTCTGATCATTTTTACTTTCTAGTTTATGTTTTGTACATTGAATTGTGCATGAGGACCACGCGCAGCCCTGTGATGAGGTTATGGCTCCTCCTTGTCTCTGCTGCCCTCTGCCTGGAACGCCCCTTACCTCCTTCCGTTCTTTGCTCAAGTGTCCCCCATTAGAAAGGTCTGCATTTACCACTCTATTCGAAACAAAAACACCACTCCTCTGTTCTAGTGCCCCATCCCTCATCCCTGTGCCAGTTTTCTCTGCTGTACTTAACACTATCTAATATTTTTTAAATTTTTATTTATTATTGTCTGACTCTTCCCCTCCCCCACTAGAAACAAAACCTCACAAGGCAGGACTTGGTTTTTGTACTAACTCATGACCCCAGTGCTGGAAACAGTGCAAATCTAGACTCCATAAATACCTGGTGAGTGGATGAAAATACCCACATCCATATCTACATGGGAGTGTGCAGGCACGAGCATGTGTACACAGGGACATATGAATTGAGCATCCTTTACCTTTACTCAAATTCTCTACAAGACATTCCTTGAAAAGTCTCACTTTAAAAAGGAGAAGAATGACTAATTTTAAGCACTTCAAGTTTTGCCTGGAGCCAGCCCTACGAAAGAGAAAATTTTTCCCTTACTTTCAGGTTAATTTTTAGGTTGAGTTTTACAATACTTCAATGTTGACAGTCATGAGTTTAATTGAGCTAAGGGGAGATAACTTTAACTGAGCTATCAACATAAGGGAAAAGAAAAACACACTTTTTCTTGCCTGAGTCCTCGATCATCTTCGAATCAAATTAAGCGCTTTGTCCCTAAACCGCTGAAACCCTGGTGTTCACATGTTGTTAGCAGCTCCACAGGGATCCGAGAGAGAACGCATAGAAATTTCAAAGTGTCAAAATGTGAGTTTCTGTGCCGCCATATTTTAAAGTACAGTCTCCTTGGCCAAAAGGACGGACTCTGGGTGTCCCTATGCTGACGCGAAGAATGTGAGTCTGGTGATGCCTTAGGCCAACGCAAACCCAGACCCAGGGAAAGGGGTCAGCGCCGCCACCCACCAGGCCGTGGGTGCCGCCACCGACACACTTGGATGCTTTGATTTCATGAGGCTGGTGATCCTATTTAGGATGGAGTGGGGTTCAAAGTTGCCTTTACCTGTTTATTTCTCAGGGGCTGAACCACTTCCTTAATGCACAGCTCTAGATCGTGGAGATAGTCCTTCTCCGTCTGGATCAGCTCCTTGATGATTTTCGAACGCTTTGCCATCATTCTCTGCATCTGATGCTCCTCCTCCTGCGTTAGGGCCTCAGCCGCAGGACCCCCGGCCTGCGGAGTCATCTTTTCTGTGAAGTGAAAACATGTACACGTGAGGCACTCTGCTGAGGCCGTTCTTCCACGACACACAAGCCACGGCAGGGTTCCTGTGCGCAAGGAGAAACGCTCAGGGTTGTGAGGTGTGTTCTGAGGACACCAGGACGTGTGGTCATTTCCCCTGAAGTTGGAACCTACGAAAATATGAGCACGAAGGGATGTGAGAACGGACGACTTTCACAAGCCAGTTAAGTGATCTTTGACTGTCGTGGTTTGAGTTTTAAATATCTCATTGCTACTGTTTTAGGGTTTAAACGGATCTTCAAGCTAGAGGTAAAATGTATAAAAACACAGTTCACAACTTCTTCAGGATGCAATCACTTTTTAAAAAATAAAAAGAACATTGTTGACATACAATATTATATTATTTTCAGGTATATAACATAGTGATCAGATGTTAACACACCTTACAAAGTGATTGCCACAGTAAGTCTAGTAACCATATACCATATAGTTATTATGATATTTTTATCTGTATTTCCTGCGCTGTGCATTACATCTCTGGCACTTACTGTATAATTGGCAGTTCACGCTTCTTAATCCCCGTCACCTTTTGCCCATCACCACATATACCCTTCCTATCTTTAAACCACCAGTTTTTTCTCAATGTCATAAGTATCTATGAGTTTGTCCCTTCATTTTGTTTCTTATTTGGTTTTTACATTCCACGTGTAAGTGAAATCATACAGTATTTGTCTTTCTCTAATTTATTTTACTTAGCATAACACCCTCTAGGTTCATCCATACTAACACAAATGACAATATTTCATTCTTTTTATGGCTGAATAATAGTATATATATGTGTGTGTGTGTGTGTGTATATATATATATACATATATATATCTCACATCATTTTTATCCATTCATCTACCAGTGGACACCAAGATTATTTCCATAGCTTGATTGTGGTAAATAATGCTGCTAGGGGTACAAATATCTTTTCAAATTAGTGTTTTGGATTTCTTTGGATAAATAGCTAGGAGTGGGGTTGCTGTATCATATGGTAGATCTATTTTTCATCTTTGGAGTGACCTACATTACTGTTTTCCACAGTGGCTGCACCAGTTTAAAATGCCACCCACAGTGCACCAGGGTTCTCTTTTCTCCACATCCTCACCAACACTCATTCTTTGTTGTTTTTTTTGATAATAGTAATTCTGACAGGTGTGAGGTCATATCTCTTTGTGGTTTTGATGTGCGTTTCCCTCAGTGGTATTGAGCATCTTTCCATGTGTCCTCTTTGGAGAAATGTCTATTGAGGTCCTTGGCCCACTTTTAAATCATATCATTTGCATTTTTCATATTGAGTTGTATGAATTCTTAATATACTTTGGATTTTAACCCCTCATCAGATACATCATTTGCAAATATCTTCTGCCATTCAGTAGGTTGCCTGTTATTTTGTTGATGGTTTCCATCATGGTGCAAAAGCTTTTGAGCGTGACATAGCCTCATTTGTTTATTTTTACTTTCATTGCCTGTGCCCTAGGAGACATATCCAAAAAATATTGGAAGACTGATGTCAAAGAGTTTACTGCCTATGTTTTCTTCTAGAGGTTTTATGGTTTCAGGCCTTACATTTAAGTCTTTAACCAATTTTGAGTTTATTTTTGTGTGTGGTGTAAGAAAACGGCCTAGTTTCACTTTTTTTGTGTATCTTGAACACATTGGCTTTTTAAATGGAGGGAGGGTTTTTAATGAGTAAGTGGAACACCTTCCAAATTTGATCCCATTATTAAAACTAACTGTCCCTCATTGAAGTGGATAATATGCAAACCTCCCTAAAATGGAAAACAATGGCAAATGATTGGGGTCTGTCTTTCAAATCACAATCAGAACCCACGAAAAGTGAAGTAGTAGTGGATTAAGTAAATATCAGTGCAGATATTTTATATGGGTTATCTTTAATACTACACATATCTTGTTATCTCAAAATTCTTGAAGTGCCGAACAGAACATTTTAATTAAAAAATGATGATGCTGAAGAGATGTTAAGATAAATGAGAAGCCTCACAGGCAGCCAAGGTTTTATGTGAAGCATACCAAAAGAAGACTAAATACTTTCAAGGATGAGCTTCCCATAGCAACGTAAAATGTTGGAAGCCACAAATGAGGTCACAAATGGAATTAGAGCAGTGACAGAGAGCAGGGCAGTGTGTGTGTGTGTGTGTAAATAAATTGGCTTTAAACTTAAGGTCATCACAAACTTAATTTTTACCTTAGACTCCACAGTTGCAGAAGTAATTTCATTTCCTTTAAAGCTAATGTGATTTCAGTAACTGATATGTTAGACATCTCCAATACTGACACCACCTCCTGAGAATGTCGAGCTTTACAAAAGGGTTTATAAGGACTGTACAGAGAAAAAGTGCACAGGTCGCAATGAATGGAAAGCAAGGATATTCTCTTAGAGGTCTCCAGAAACAAAAGCTAAGAAAATTGGAGAAACTTTATAGCAGAGGAGTTCATGGTTCTATGTGCAAGGACTGTGCCAACAATGTGAAGATACATTGTACAAGTAGTGAGTACTACTCTTTTTTCGGCCCACTAATTTCCGGAGTTCCCAGAGGCTCAGTAATCAAATACCAGTGGATAATGCCATGAAGGTCACCCCAGTGTTAGTTGGAAAGTGCACTAGTTGATCTTTGGACAATCCTGATGGGCAGGTAAGTACATTTCCGGGCCATTTGCCTGTAGTTATCCTTTCTCCATCAGGAAAGAAAATGGATTTGACAGATGTTATCTGAGAGCACATAGTTTTATAAGACTTGGGCCATTCGGTGCCAGAGAAATAATCCACCAGAGTTATAAAAGAAAAGAGGATCAATATAAAGAGAGAATGAAGGCATGAAATGTTCTCCAGCCTGCATATCTTAATTTATGTTATGCTCATTTTTGGATGCTTCTAATTTATAGTATTTTTATTGGAGAGTAAGAGAAGTCTGCCGATCAGCACCCTAAATGTGAAAGTAAAAGTTACAATCAGGTGTCATTATTATGAATTATTTTGGGTCTAATAAAGGAAGGCAGGTCACCAGCGAGGGGCATGAAGTGAGCAGGCTATACACACCTCATGGCCTCTTCCCTGAGACTCCTTTCATCTGTTTCTTCTAAAAGGGTGGGGATTGGGAGACAGAGCTCAGAGGAGGAGTGGCTTTTTTGAACTTATTTTTTCTCTTGGGATATATGAAGTAGCTCATAGATACACACAAAAACACCTCACGAATAGGGAGTTGACAAACCAGTGTGGATGGTATTCAATTATTAGTTAACATTACCTTGACCACAAAAGGGATGCTATTGAAATACTGTTCAGATTGATGTCTATTTTTCCAAGTTCTAATCTTTGTTCCTTATAAAATGTACCTATCAATTATCTGGGGGGCTATCAAGGAGAAGGGTGTCTTCCCTGATCTTTGGGAAGGAAATACCCCTACAATATATTTTCAGGTTTCTTTAGTTCTAAATATAGGACTCAATTACTATTTTAAATTAATTTATTTCACAGATTTCCCCTTGCTACATTTTAAAATGTACTACATCAAATTTTATCAAGGAAAATTTGCTTAGGTTTTCTAATACTGCTCAAGAACTTGTTTAGATGTAATTGGGGGCAATGGTGGCTGAAATAAAGTGTTGGTCATGGTATTCAATTTCAGAAACTTTTCCCCTCGGGTATGAGAACATTTTCAGAGAATTTACAGTTGAGCAAACAAAATATGTTTGTTCTTTTGACTCACGTTTACTGCAGGAACAAAGACTGGACTTGCATCATTTTATGGTCGGTTCTGTAAATACCTCCTATGTTGGCACTTCTTAAACCAACAAACTCTCCGTGATGCATTGTGGGCACAAGTTTTGTTTTTATAAGATCCTCTCCACATTTAAAACTTTTCTCTTTTAGTTATACTATGATTTTAATTAATACAGGAACATTATCAACCTGTATCACTCAACTCTGTCCCTCTGTTGAGCCCTCCTCCCGTGCAGCCATGTCGTCATTTTTTTGTGTGTGTGTCCAGATCTCCCCTCCCCAGCCAGATCTGAAGCTACATTAGCCTGGAGATCTCTCCTAGCTCCACCCTGATGACTATCTGAGGCCAGCCCCCCCCCCCAATGCACCCGAGGCTCTTTCTGTGGCAACCAACCTATAGAAATCATATAATCATAGAAATGGATCTTGAAAAAAACCTTTGACAAAATCCAGCATCCATTACAATCAAAACTCCTGGCAAAGTGGGTATGGAGGGAAAAGACCACAACATAGTAAAGGCTGTATAAGACAAACCCACAGCTAACATCATCTTCAATTAAGAAAAGATAAAATTGTTTTCTTTAGGGAACAAGAGGAGGTTTTCTATTTTCATCATTTTTGTCAATATACTATTGAAAGTCCTAGCCACATCAATTACACAACAAAAACTAATAAAAGGTATCCAAATTGGAAAGGAAGAAGTACAATTGTCATTATTTGCACATGACATGATTCTGCATATACAGAACACTAAAAACTGATTAAAAATATTAAGTAGGACACAAATAAATTTTCAGAAATTGGTTGCATATTATACACCAATAACAAACTATTAGAAA
>VMDR010022713.1:0-16038 GCA_007922815.1 Macrotus californicus | reverse complement strand
GGAGGTGGGATTGGCTAAGGTGAGGGGGTAGTGGTGGGGGGGAAATGCAGACAACTGTAAATGAACAACAATAAAGTAATAAAGTCTTTTAAAAAATAAAATAAGTAAAATAAAATAAAACTGTTCTAAAAATAGTCTATTAATAGATAAAATAAGGCCCTGGCTGGTAGCTGAGTTGGTTAGATATGCCAAGATTACTGGTTCAATCCCTGGTCAGGACACATACAAGAATCAACTAATGAATACATAAAGAAGTAGAACAACAAATTCTCTCTCTCTCTCAAATTAATAAGTAAAAATTAAAATAAATAAATAAAACAAAACAGCTCTCAGCTTTGACAGATGAGTATTTCTAACTGCTATTCCTTCATATTTTCTAAATGAGTGTTTACCCACCAGTGGTTTCTGAGTTCTTTTGGAATACTCAATTCAAGAGCTCATTTTGGAAACTGATATTGAGACAATTCCTGTGTGACAGCAAACATGTAAAATTCCAACTCTCTCATAGAGGCACAGTAATTGCTAAGGAATGTTTTATCAGAGGCAAAATTCTTCTTTGTATAATATCAACAGTGGCTTTAATAACACATTGAAATTACAAAGCACTTTTCATGACATTAGAAATTCCTTATAGTTATGTCCAATGCATTTCATGTTATAATTATACTCAGGCACATTTCTGACATGTAAGTATTGTATTTCAGTTAAAAAGTGAAAAATAAATTAGTGGTACATACAACATGAATGAATCTCTAAGAATAATACTTTAAATGAAAGAAGCCAAACACAAAAGTGTATGAACTGCAAGCTTCCACTCATATAAAGTTCAAGAACTGTTAAAAATAAGGTGTTGAAATCAGAACAATAGTTGTTTAATGGGGTCTGGAATTGACTGAAAGGGGTCACAATGAAACTTTCTAGGGTGACAGAAATGTTCTACATCTTGACTGGGGAGTTGGTTACACAGGAATGGATGTTTATTCATATCTTTCCTGACTTAGGAGAAGCTGTGAAAAAAAAGTTGCTTCCAAATGGTCCGAGTGCCCAGGCTGATTGCCCTTATAGATGCCTGGTGCCTACCTAAGGCACATAGACAAGGAAAGCTTGATAGCACGACTCCTACTTTTCCGATCTTTCTTTAGCAGAAATGAGAGTGATAATCACTTTAAAAATACGTATTATTGCCCCAGCTGGTGTGGCTCAGTGGATTGAATACTGGCCTGTGAACCAAAGGGTTGCCAGTTAGATTCCCAGTAAGGGCACACCACTGGGTTGCAGGCCAGGTCCCCTGTAGGGGGCACATGAGAAGCAACCACACATTGATATTTCTCCCCCTCTCTTTCTCCCTCTATCTAAAAATAAATAAATAAATAAAATATGTATTATGTTTGTAATATAAAAATTAAAAAGAAAGAACAAAATAAAGATTAAGCAAGGAAAAAACTCCCTTGGAAGACAGGGCTATGAGGAACACTGAGGTGAGAAAAACCAGTGGAAGAGCCATAGTTGTGATGGAGGGGGTATTGCTCATAAGTATTGCAGAATTCGCCCAAGAGGGTAGGCAGGTAGAGCAGAAGGTCAGTGACCTCACCCTGGAGAAGCAGAGTGAAGCAGCCCAGCATGTTCATAATTTGCCCCTCTGAGCATGAGAAACAGCTGATCAAGAATCAGGACAATTGCAACCCTGACATATCTTAAGCTTCACAATGTTCTTCCATTTGGAATTTTAATTATACCACAGTGACTAGTAGAAAACCATGAAAACTGGAAGAACCTGTGGGCTTCTCTTTAGGGGCAGAAAGAAATAAGAAACTGTGAAGAACATGGCCCTCTCCTCCGCAAGGCTTCGTGACAGAGAAAGCTGAGGATGGAATGGGTAGTGGCAGTTTTGAGAGAAAAGGGAGGCAGATGATGGAGCAATCCATGTGGCTTGAATTAAAGAAGAGAATGAGATCATGAGTGGTCACATGGGGGCATGACAGTTCATCATTTGCTCATCTCTCCAACTTCTCTGCCACCAAAAACAATAATAATGATTCATAATTCTCCTTAAATCCCCTCTGTTCCTCTTGGGATACCTTATCATTACATAGAAAAAAATTAAACATTGCTGAGTCATAAAAGAGGTCGTTCCATCAGAAGACTTCTAGACAAAAAAAAGAAAGAAAATCAAGAAGTCACAATGGTTTAGTGGCACTATTATAATACTGATATAACTCGCTTCTCCTCAAGGTCAGAAGTTAGCCCTATCTCAGAATTTATTTCTTCCTGGTCACCTTCTCCCTTAATCCCAGTCAATTCTTTCAGCACCCCTGTAACTTGTTTGTACCCAAATTAAAGTGCATTCATGTGTATGCTGCCTAGTAAATGTTAGGTTTTTAATGGTATTTATTCTCTATAAATAGGCCATCCAACAAGAACCTGAGAGTAGGCTATCTCTGTCTTCATTTCCAGAATCATAGTACTTATTCAGTGGGTTGCTTTTAGTTAACACAGAACTTAAGCAGCATCATTCAGAGCTCACATTCTCTCTCTAGTATGAATGTGTATATATAAAATATGTAATAATATAATAAAATGCAATATTTATTATTATTATTATTATAAACATATATACATACTATATTATATACACATTGTATAAACATATTATATATATACACAAAAATACCATGCCATATATACTGGAATATAAACACAATGTGACATTTACTTCATTTCAGCTTTTATATCCAGGCTGAACGAACCTTAGTCAGCATCTGCCTCATAGTTAAGAAACATGTGAATCCTTCAGCCACTTCCAGAGTGGTAGATACTTCAGCAAGGCATCCAGACACCAATCTGGTCAGATACTGTAGACACAGATACTACCTCTGCAGATACAGAATGATGTGCACCCTTCAGCCCAAGCCATGATATTATGTAAGATGCCACCTTCTATTTTTATTTCTCTTGCAAATGAAATTGAGTAGCATGCCAGCTAAATGAGAACTCTAACATTTCAACATGTCAACTTAAGCACTTCATAATTAAATATTAAACACATATCTTCCTTACTTTTGAAGAATCCTGTGATTAGGGAAAGCAAACTGTCACTGTCCTGGCAGGAAACACAATTTCCTTGGTTTAAATACAGAGATTTGATGAAGGGACCGCTTATAGAATCGTGGCAGGGTTAAGAGCCAAGCAAGATACATTGGGGCGCTCAGTGACTAAGAGCTGAGGAAAGCAGTTAACACCCTAGGAGCAGGGGGTTGAAACAGTATTACACAGCCCGGCAATAAAGAGTTGAAGCCATGAAGCTGAGGCTGCTCAGTGAACCAGGTTCATGGAGGGGCCAAGCCACTGCCAGATATGTGTGCCAAAGTGGAAGATAGGAGGATAGAGGGGTAATGGGTTAGAAGAGTGAGAGGTGGAGAGGTAGGGGCAGGTAAGAAATATCCCAATCCCTTCCTCCCACCTTTCCATCTTGCAAGAAATCAAACCCCCCATCCCCTATCAGTCAAACCCAAACAGAGGCTGGGCAGCCAGAAGCTCAGGTAGCCTTGCAAACAGTGGGGCAGAGAAGAGTGGACAAAGGGAGAAGGGGGCAACCAGAACAACCAACAAAGGGAATTGTGCTATAATAAAACATAACCTTCATGAAAGTTAACTCTCTAGGTATTCACTTCTAAAGTGTTAATAACTTCAGACCATGGCTCCAAAGTCAGAGGAACACATAGAGATGGCACAAGATCTCAAGTTTTGTCAAGCAGGCAACCACAATTGGTTAAATGTTACTATTCATGAGCCACGGGCGCAGGAACTAGAGTTAACAGGTGGGAATTTGTGTATTGCAGCTCAAGCCAACATCTATCCAACTTTAAGAGGGGGATTGTCTATTAATTAGGAAGCAAGATGATTTCTAATAGCATTGGTCCAAAGATTCTGTACAACATCACTTTTTTCATAAGCTTACCATTCACTCGCCATGACTATGCACCGCACAGAGATTTCCTTGAGGCCTGTGACAGCCAGGGCCTTGACATAATTACCACATGACTGGATTCAGCGGGCTTAACTGCATTCTACTCTACACTAAAATCTCCTCTGACTCTGAAAATTCTTCTATAAAATTAATTTTAATAACATATTTTATGTTTACTATTTATTATTTTAAAATATTTCAGCCACAAAAAGGGTTTTTTTGGTAAAAACATATCTCTGTTTTTATGTATTTATATACAGAACTTTTCCAATGCTGTAGGTCCATTTTGAGAGTTAGTGGGTGTCAGTGAATTTAGTCAAACACCATTAAAGGGCACAGAACATTTGTCTGGCACGTTCAAAATAGGAGCAGCAGCTGGTATGGAAAATAAAGACCGTTTTCCAGGTTTTTCTTTAAAAAAAGTCACTCAGCTCATTTTAAACATGTTCTGAAGGCTAATGTAGCTGGCAGAGTTAGAAATGCAGTCAGAATACACCACACATCTGTGAACAGCAGCACAGCACTTGCTAAAGTTTATTGCTAAAGAATAGTAATAGTAATTAATAATATGCTGGGGTAAAAAGAGAATCTGGCACCCCCAAGTTATGTCGAGTTATATGCCTGGTGAAGTAAAGGCCACATCTGTGGCCGTCACATTGTCCTCTCTAAGCCCTTGTCAAGAGGAAACTGTCTCTTGGGTGTCAAGAAGGATTTCTGAATGTTAATCTGACTATTCTTTCAGGACCAGGGACCCCAGCACTTTCATGAAGGAAGTCTTTAGTACTTTACCAATATGTTCAATTTTCTGCCAGACATATGAATTGGCTGTTTGACATCAGCACCACCTGCCATGCTCGTCTCTTTTTATATTGATTTCTCTGCTAAACTTGAGTAGGGAAGCTTAGATTGCAGATCAGTCTTCCAACAGGAGAAGACCATCTTGCCTAGTGACAACTTACATTTGTGATTGACAGCCACCACACATCCATACTGTCTGGGATCTACAAAATCTCTTGAATCTGTTCCTAAGAAATAGCAAGTTTTCCTTCTCCACAGTCTTCATTTAAACATTATAGAAAACATTACTATAAAATAGCCAACTTTCTTATTTACTGTGACATTCACAAGCTGTCACACTCTGTCACCCAATCCATCAAGAAATGTTTTTCCTAGATGCCAGGCATGGTTCTGAGGCCTCTGGTGAATGGGAGAGAATTTCTAGCCTCAAAGAACTTGATAAATGGGGAACAAGATGTAGACTCCACACATACTTATGAACCAAGGCAGGTAATACCTGTGCTCCACCCACATTCACCTGGTCCACTCAGCATGACACTTGCATCTTCAGTGGACAGTCACGGACAAGTCTATCACTTCCTATTTCATATACTATGTCTCTATTTTACTGAAACCTTGCTCTGGCCACTGGGCAGAGCAGAGGGTTCTCAGCCTGAGTAAATTAGTGGAAAGCTAGTACTTCTAGGAAGAATCCTTACCAAATGGGTTATGGAAGTCAGTGGACAAATACATTTGTTTTCTTGACCCTTAGTGGTACAATTATGAAAAATGAGCTGGATGGTGTTTCAAAAGTTCCTTGTATTTCCTACTGCTATTGTAACAAATTATCAATACCTAGTGAATTAAAACAACAGTGATTTTTTATCTTACAGTTCTTGAGGTAAAAAATCCAAAATAAATTTCCCTGAGCTACAATCAGGGGCTGGCAGGGTTGTGTTGCTTCTTAGGCTCCAGGATGACTCTGTTTCCTTGCTTTCTGCAGCTTCCATAGGCTGCTCACACTCCTTGGCTTCTGGTCCTTTCCTCATGTCACCATAACATCTGATACCATTGTCACAGCCCTTTCCCTCCTTCTTCTTGTTATCACATTGCTTCATCTAACTCTGACCCTTCTGCCTTCTTCTTATAAGGACTCGTGATTATATCGGCTCGACCTGCGATGCTCATCTCTTTTTGTATGGTGATTACACTGATGTCTTGTGGTTATATTGGAAAACCCAGGCTATCTTTTCATCTCAAACTGTGAACACAGAGAACAAACTTTTGTATCTCATGACACAAATAAACAAATGATTAAAATTCTGCAGCACACCAAAAATTATATTTTTACCAACTTGACAAAAAATAGAAGTAATTTTTATTAACTTAAGAAAACAATATAATTAACTACACTTTTGCTCCAAAGTAACTTTTTAAAAAATCAGGTTCCCATACTTGTTTATAAAAATTTCTAGTACTAAGAATTAACCAGTCAGATGCAAACTTATTATGAGATATGACCAATAAGATGCTCTTCTATTGTATGTCCTATATATTTGTGGGTCAACACAGGGCATTTGCACTGGATAGCAATTGTTGTGTTGACTGTTGTCATTTTTTTATTTGATAATCTAAGGGAAAGGAGGTCAGTGTCCCTGACTAAATAGTCAGGTATTGCAGGTTTTAAAAATTCTGTGGCACACCTGTTGAAAACTCCTGCCTTAACATAATGAACATCTACAAAGTTCTTTTGCAATCATATTCAGAATTTCTGAGGATTGGACAAGGACCTCTTTGTGAGGCCATAATTTAGATTAACAAAGTCTGCAATGAAAGTGGATCCTGCTTGTCCACAGCAATATGCCATTCATTAATCTACCTTTTACTGGCTTCCTTTTATTCCTATCTCACTTTTCAATCACCCTACCAGTGTTTGTGGGATTACTTCTCAATTTGCTTTTTAAATTTAAATCCTTAACATAGCCCTGTTCGGTAACAGTTGGTTAGGGTGTTGTACTGATGCAGCAAGGTTGTGGGCACATTCAAGATCAATGCATAAATAAGTGGAACAATGGATCGATGTCTCTCTCTCTCTCACCAATAAACAAAAATTAAAACAAATCCTTACCATAAATTAAAGACTCACTCATACCTACCAAGTTATTTTATAATATGAGGTATCCAAAGGCAGAATCTAATAAATAAACAAAAGAAACTGAAGTGCCTTGGACATTCAAACAGGCCATAGTCAGTCCAAGCAGAATTCCAAAAAGTGCCATGGAGAAGTAAGGATTTAAGTTAGACTTCAAAGTACAGGCATATTGGTCATAGTCTAATGAGTAATTTGGAATGTCCCTTCCTTTCTTCTTAAAATATATATATTAGAGCCAGCTTCTGACCTACCAAACGAAGTACTGCCATCTTGAAATCAAGCATTTATCAAAATGCTTTCAAGTTCCCAAGATGTATGACCCAGACTTTTTTAACACCTGAGGATATGAAATTTTATCTGCAGGACTCCAAAACTGAAGAAACACTTTGCAGGGAGATCTTGCTAATTGCCCTTCTCTGCTACTGAAGTCATATGCAGCAGTCCAACTGAATGAGTACGTGTGGGGAATCAAGCACAGCCAAACCCCACTCTAATAGCTCAGGGAGATACCAAAACAAGGAGGGGACAACTATACTATGCTCAAGGAACTTATAGATTTACTAGGGAAGCAAAACAACACAGTTCTCAAAATGGAAAAAAAATATTGTTTTGTTTTGTTTTTTTAAGAAAAGGGCCAATCACCAACATTGCATCATCACAGAGGATGATGCCGTGTAGAAAGAAAACATGACTGCCAGCAACTCTGGACAGCACAGTGATTTGGAGGATTCGGACTTTGTGGGAAAGGTTGAGGAACACCTTAATCTATTTATTTCACTTTCATTTTGTGTGTGTGTGTGTGTGTGTGTGTAAAAAATGATATATCATAAAAGTCTGTGCCTAAAATAAATCTAAAAATATAAATTGTAAGGGGTAATAAGACATATAATAGTTGAATGTTTCTAAAATTACAAAGGTGTTTTATAATTGATAGAATATTTTAACTTAGAAAAATATAGCATTGTGAAGTGCAAAATCATTCTAAAATCTAGATATACTGTCCCTTACTTGCAATTCTATAATAGATGTACTTGGCCACCAGCATTTTGCTGGATTCTCAACACAGTTACATGAATTTAACAGGAGATTAAAGTGGCCCTCTCTCTTCCTTTCCCCATTTTTTTTTTTGTTCTTCTGTGGCTCCTCTTTTGCAATGTATTTCCCTTATGAAAGTCAATAAAGTGCATTTTATTCTCTGGTATATGATTATAGAGGATTGCAGTGCCTGAAAATCTAGACGTGGAAAGACAGGATTTCTGCTGTAGAGTCCTGGGCAGGTTCATTGGCAGCCCTCCAGTGACAACCCCAAGCCTTTAAGCTCTGAGGGCTACACGGCTGTCTGAATGAGTCCTCCTCTCCGACTTATTAAAAGTCAGAGCACATGCTGGTGCACACAGGACAGGGACTCCCCCTTGGCATTCGGATGGCAGGTGGCCAAGGCCTCTTTTACCAGCATGATGTATGACTTCTGGGTGCAGCTAAGTAGAGTGGAGAGGCTTGCTGAAGGATCATTTTTATGACAGAAAATGCTGAGAAATGCAGGGCTCCCCCCCTTTATAGACTGCATTAAATTTTTGCCATCAGAATTCAGATTTCCTCAATACTGTCATGCAATTTTCTTGGAAAAGAACTTGTCCCACACTTTATTCCTGCCCCAGAAAGTTTCACCTGTGTGGCTTTCGAAAGTTTTTGGAGGTTAGTCTTCCACTAAAAGTGAGAGAGAGGTGACTGTGTTACCTGAGAATGAGGGACACATGTTACTGTGGTAATATGGAAAAGATAAGCTGCCTGCTGGTACAACAGTGATTACCATGGGGTATGGGATGGATGTATACCTAGCACTGGCAGGGCCTCCATACAAGGTTGTGCTGAGCCAAGATGTGGTTAGATCTGAAATTCAGTCTGGGTCAACTGTCAACACCTGTGTTCAGATTCAGGGGTTACATTTCTGCCCTCCCCTGCAGGGACTACTTTTTCTTTTTCTTTTTCATTTTTTTAAGTTATTTTGTTAACTTTTTAATTTATTTTAAGATTTTGTTTATTTATTTTTAGAGAAAGGGGAAGGGAGAAGGAGAGGGAGAGAAAAACCAATGTGTGGTTGCCTCTTGTGCACCCCCTACTGGGGACCTGGCCTGCAATTATGTGCCATAACTGGGAATTGAACTGGCACCGTTTGGATCACAGGCCTGCACTCAATCTACTGAGCTACACCAGCCAGGGCAATTTTTTAAAAAAATTATTGTTATTGTTCAAGCACAGTTGTCTCCATTTTCCCACCACCACTCCCCTCCACCCCACCCATCACCACCCCCTACTCTCAATCCTAACCCCCTTTGGCTTTGTCTATGTGCTGTTTCTACATGTTCCTTGAAGGGACTGCTTTTTCTCATCAAAAAAAAAAAAAATTGCCAAGCCTTACACCAAAAGGCTATCTCTTTTCAGAGTGGGTCTCCTCTACTCACTTGTGCCAGGTCACAATTTCAAATAACAGTTGTCCTAGAACTAGGAAAGGTTGTGTTTGTTTGTTTTTAGTGTGTACCACCATGATGAAGCAACCAGTTACTGTTGCTGAGAGTGCGTTAGGCAAACTGAAGTAGGGGAAAAAAAGCTGAAAACCAGTGAATTAGATGTTAGGGGAGGACCTCCTTATAGCGTGAGGGATGTTTTTCATTCTAGTCCCTCTGTCTCACAGTACCTCAACTTGAGCATCCGGGGTGGGCCAAAAAGGTAGCTGGGTCAACATCAAGCCTGACTAAATAAAAATTTTATACTAAGGAATAATAAAAACAAACTAACACAAAATAAATAAAGAAACAACAACAATAAACTTAGAATGGGTAAACAGAAACACAACCAGGAAAGCTAAAGCATAAAATAACCCATGAAGTTACTAGTTATAAGAGATTTATGATACAATGTTATTAATAGCTAATAGATATTGAGCTCTTACTATGTGCTATTCACTGTGTTAAGAGTTTTTAATTGTTTTATTTAAGTCCAACCAATGACACTATTTCATATGAAATAGGTTTAATTTTTGTACCCATTTTATAGAGAAGCAAAACTAAAGTTCACCATGACTTAAATTTTCCTGAACTCACAAAGGTAATAAGGGCTTGAGCTAGGATTCATGTTTAGGGAATTTGAACTCCAAAGTCACGCTCCATAACATGCAGACATATATCCATGTGGGAAACAAAAGGTCACAAGATAATTTTGTTTCTTTAAGTGGTAGAAAAGAAAACTGACTATTAATCTTTGGAGAACATGCTACTCAAAAAAAATGGAAATATAATCCATAAACTCAAATGGGTATTACTTGTTGTTATTGTTGTTGGTTCTAAGAGTTCAGTTTTATTTGACACTGGAAATAAGAGTTTCTTTGACATGGATAGCCCTCAATTCTGGACGCAGCCCAGAAAAGTGGGTATTATTTGTGAAGAGAAAGCACACTGTAAGTAGAGAAAGGAAGTTAGGAAACTTTTAAAAGCTGAATGTGTTCATATCAGCAGAGTTTGAAAGCTGAGGGAATTGACAAAGTCACTGTAGCACGACCAACAGCCATTGTTTTAAAAAAAATGCATGCAAGAGCAGAATTCACTCAAGCTTGGGAAACAGTATATGTAATGCTCAACTCAGAAAATCAGACTAAGAATGACTATGGTCACTACAAACCATAGAAACTCAGTTTTAGAATGCAGGTTTCTGCTATCTTGAGGGGGTGACTTCAGGCAAAAGTCACTCCCTGAGAGATGACAGATGAGTCAGACTTTCACCCCATCTAATTTTAGTCTTCCTTGGCTCCTAAGGAACAGATTATAAAACTGATGGAGGAAATTGATGGTAGGTGTGTGCCTCCTATAATTCCAGCCCTTTCACTGTGCAAACATTTCTTGAATGCCTACTCTATGCCCTAGTTTGGATTCTCTAGCACATCAAATTCTACCTAGGGAGACTTTTCCATGCAACACTACCTAGTTAATAGCAACTGTGGACCAAGCACAGTATCAGAGGCTGTGTCATATATTGTTTCTCATCCTTCCAATGCACTTTAAAGCCAGGCCTTATTATTTTAATTATTTAGCTGAATAAGATGAAATCAGAGATGTTAAACAACTGATAGCTGATAAGTGATTGAGCTGGGTCCATCTAAGCAGATTGGACTCAAAAGTGCACATTCTTGCTGTTCTTTTCTTTTATGATCAAGGCAAAAAAAATAGAGGTATGGGGAGCTGTTTTAGAAGGTTAGGAGCAAGAAAAATCCTTATTATATTGGAGATGAAAGACAGATAATGAAGAATTGAGAAAACTTCCTAGGAGAAATGTATTAATAATAAACATCAGGGAATAATAGAATTTAAACAAGAAATAGGGAGCAAGGTTCTGCAGAGGTGATGTGAGCAAAGACACAGAAGACTCAGAAGTCTAAGGCATAAATTACATATAGAATATCTCATAGTTATGGGAAAGAAGATTGAAACATAGCAGAATGTTTTAAAAACCAGGTATTGAAATAAAATAAATTTGGATGATATCAGGAGTAAATGTAAATATTCAATGAAAATGGAGAAAAGGGACTTTAAAATAGTTGGCAATTGATTACATGTGGAAATAAAAGGAAAATGGTTATAAGTAACTGGGGATTTACCTTTGATAATGGTATTGCCATTAATGAAAGAAATAAAAGGAAGATAAAAAGAAAACAAGACAATATATTTAATCGTAGACAAATAAATTTGAGGCCAGTGGAACAACAAGAAAAAGATGTTCAAAGGGAACTCATTTGAAAAGTAAAAGTTAGAGCAATGTATAGTCAGCCCATTAAGCTTGTAATTATGTAAGACTCTGGGGAGAGAGTGAAGAGAAGTGATGATAAAAATGGAGGCAGAAGAGGAGCTGGTAAAGAAGTAGGCAGAACCAGTCGGCTGGTAAAGAGGTGAAACAAGAACCAAGGATACATAATATAAGTAAAGCCAAGGGAAAACCTGTGTGAAGAAAGAAGGGATGGTCAAAACACAAAAGCTGCAGAAAAATCAAGAAAAGTAAGGATCAAGAATTTATGATGTGGCTCACAAACTTGGAGGTTACTGGTATATATTTCGAGAAAATGGTTTCAGTAATGGGCTGATGAGGAGAAAGAAGTCTGGATGAAAGAGGTTGTGGTGTCATTGATGGGGAAATGGCTAACAACAGTAAATACAGTCTCTTCTTTCAAAGACTTTGGTAAAAAAGGCAAAAAGAAAAAATTTATTTCGGATAAAATAAATCAAGTGAAGTTATTTTGTTTGTTTTTTAATGGGAAGACTGATATTTGTTTGATATAAAGAAAAAGGATTTGGTTTGAAAGGGAAGACAAGGGAGGATCTGAAGGAGGGAATAACTGATAGATCAACAGTCTAGAGAAAGAGGTAGAAGATTGACGTTGATGATGAAGGCAGAGGAGTTAACTGTAAGAAAGCATTGCTGATAATTCTTTTGTTTAGAAAGGAAAGAAGGTGAAAGGAATGGATAAAGAAATGGAAGAAAATTGGGTAAAGGAGGGCAAGATGTCATAATATGACCTCATTTATCTCATTTCAGAAAGAAAGAAAGAAATTACTTTGATGAAACAAAGTAATCATGAGAGTAGACCTGGCAAAAGGTGAGGTCAGGAGGGGAGATCAGGAGAGGAGGCAGTGAAAATCCACAGGTATAGGATTCAAACTTTTATGAAATATTTTTCAATTTCCATGTCAATAAACCACCTTAGCCTTGAGTTATCATATGAAAAAAAATACTACTACTACCAGCTTGAGGCCTAATAGATGCAATAATATAAAACACTTTGCACAATGGTTGCCCTCAAACTACTCTTCCCCACTAACCACTTCCTTAAGTGGAACAGGGAATCTTGGGACTGGATGAAGTGAAGGACACATTATGTAACTGATTAGAAAAGAGCCAGAGGACTACTGATGTGTTAAGCACTGAGCTAAAAAGTAATTCAGTGGATGTTTGGTAAAACAAGTATGGCCAGTCTGTCATCTTTCAGTCAACCTTGCCAATCCTGTGGGAGAACTGAAAAAGATGAATACTAGTTTTCCATGAAGGTTGAGGACTAAGAGATCAACAAAGAAAGAAGAAAAAGGAACAAGAAAGTGTAAAGGAGAAATGTGCACATGCAAGACCTTTACTGATATGAGCAATCGTGGGACTCAGGATAGATAGGGAGTGAAACAAAACCTTGAGAGACTCAGAGAATAGGGATGACTGGGTTACCAGGCAGTGTTCCAGGGAATAGAGCATCATCGAAAGCTAAGGGCCACAAGGAGACAAAGAGTACAACCAGTAGAAGTGCGAGAGCACAAGAGATCGATGATTGTGAAGTTATAGTCAGAGAGGTTGATTTTAGTGTTCAAAGTCACAGAAACACAGAAGTTTGAGGTGATGGCAAGGCCCAGGATGGCAGCTGACAGAGGAGTAGAGGGAAGACAAGAATTCTTACATCATGGTATGACATCCTCAGAAATGATGACAGAAATGACAATAGAGGAGAAGATGGCCAGGATTCTGATTCTGAATGACACATTAAGAACACCGGGAGAGAACCCTGGACTATCATAGATGAAAGCAGAAAGGGGTGGAAGGGAGAGAGCCATGAGTGGTATGGACATGGGCTGAGATGGGTTTGGTGGTATCACTACCAGACAAGGAAGTGGTCCTGGAAAGTGAGGGATGTCCAACTCCTTCTCCACACGCAGCAGTTGCAGAGAGATGAGGCATAGAGGAACAGCCCCCCCTGGTCCCAGTGACAGTTAGTGGGAGATGGTATCTTCAGAGGAAAGGTAGGCTTCATTTTTATAGTGTGTAAAAGGAACATCAAGTAAAAGACTGAGAAAAGGAGTTTATTTGCAAAGGCACAGAAAGACAGACTTCTTAGAAATGTGGAAGAATTAGAGAGTTTTCAAGCTGACACATAAATTGTTTTTGACTAATTTCTCCATAAGGCACAGAACAAGTTGCTATACTTATCTGAGCCTCTGGAAAGTGAAGATAACAAATTGACCTAATATATTTGTTTTGAGGACTTAAGAAGTTGAAAAATAAAGCCTTGAGAATAGGACCTGGCACAGAGTCAATCCTTGCTGCATTGTTAGGAGTGATATTGTGATGAGGTATCCAGGGCTATTTGTATAAATCATTTTTTCTCTTCTCTGCACTGCATTCTCCATCTCAAATGTGTCCCTTTGTCCTTTGAAAGTACTCTTTGGACTGCTTTTTGCACCCCCATTGCCATCACCCAAGCCTAAGACCCCACCTTTCTGTGCAGTGGGTTCCTGCAGCAGTGGCCCAGCTGGTCTCCCCCTCTCAAGACGTCTCCCCCTTCCCTGGACCCAGCCACCCTGTACCCACTCTGTACCCAGCTGCCTGTCACACCCCCACCCCTGCTTAAGGACTCATGCTGAGGTCCTGCTTCTCACCCACAACCTCAACTTCATCTTCTTCAGCCCTCCATAGCCTGGCCTCTCTCTCACTTTCCACTTGTATTTCACAACTTCCCAGCATGTTCTTTCACAGAGGCCATTTCCCAAGCCTCTGCTTGTGCCTTCTTTGTTCCAACTTACATGCCTTTCCCCATGCTATTCCACCACTTTCCTTCCTTTCCATGAATGGATTCTACCTCTTATTTTAGATCACCACAGTTCCCACCTCCTGTTCCACTCAGCCTATCCCTGACTCTGCCAACTAACATATTGTAACATCAATTCTTTCCTCACACATATCACAAGTCTTCCAGCCAGCAGTAATCTCAGAGAATGTATGCCAACATTGTCAATCAATAGTTGTAAGCAGCTGGCTTTAGCATTCTTTTCTTTAATTCCTGAATATTCCTCTATATTTTAAAGAACTCTATAAAAAATGAAGTGTACTAGCTGAGAATGTCATTCAAAAACAACTACCCTATCTTAGGAGGCCTTTCAAAGTACCTGAAAGTCCACTATTATAGCTTCATTCTCTGGGTCTTAAATACTCTTATATGTTTTAGTAGTTCTAAGAAAGTGAAAATGTTCCCAGAGGGACAATGTCTTATCCCTTTACCAGGTGCTGGTTGGCATGGCAGTTGAGAATACAGACATGAAGGAATTCTAAGGCAGACAGCTGAGCATAGCACCATGGTCTTTTACTATATATAGCTGAGAAGAAAGATACATCTGATAATAAAGAACAAAACACAAGAAAAGCAGGAGACAACTAAAGAAGAAAAAAATAAGAAGGCATAAAAATCTTTATGGAATTCACCATTTTGAACAAATATGGCACCTCCATTATAAGGTAACCTTTTGAGGTCTCCCTGCTTCTGCTTTGTGACCGCACAGCCACTGAGCTTCTTTCTTCATGTCTATAAACTGTCATTTTTAGTGCCAGACTGTTTTTCATAGATAATGCCATAGCACCTCCCAAGTGATTTGAAGCAGGGTTCAAGTCACTAGTCAACTCTGACATCATCAGAACACTCAGAATGGAACACCACCAGGATATTGGTTTCATTTGTAGTAAAGATGCCAACAAGGCTAACCAGCAGTTTTTCACTGATTTAAACCAATGGCTTCTCTCTCTCTCTTTTTAATTGAATAAAGGTATGGAGAAAATATCCTACTAACATGTTCATTACTTCACCAGCACAGGTGCTTCCTGAGAGGGGTCTGTATCCAACTTTGTAAGTCAATGTGGATCCTGCACTTATATTCAGATTTTGATCATTACTCCTTACTCAAATCAATGTAGTGGCAGAAATATTCATGAGCTACAAAAGGCATTTAGTCTCTAGGGGAAGGAAAACATAAAATAAAAAGTCTATACAAATAGTAAAAAAAATAGAGAAACTGTTTTTTGCTTTCTGACATACAGCTACCCAATTGGCATGTGAATAAACACTTACAAATCAGTTTCCAAGTTCTGAATATTTCTTGAATAGTAGTTTAAGATCTCAATATCAAGGAAACCACTAATACCATAATAAGAACTTTTCACAGGTTAGTATACATAGAGCTACTCTCAGAGGATACCTTCCATTTCCCACTATATATTCAGGAAGGAGCAGGATGTCTGAAATTTGTTAGGAAAAAATATTTGTAGAATAAGTCAACAAAGTTCCACCCCC
>VMDR010022712.1:0-16037 GCA_007922815.1 Macrotus californicus | reverse complement strand
CCGGAAAGACATCCTGGAGATGCTTTCTGCACTTCCCTCACCTCATGTGGACCAAGGACTGTTTTCATTGAAATTAGACATGGCGGTCAAACTAATAGGTGTGCCATGAAAGAGCAACCATGTGTACTTAAAACAAGCAGCTGGAGCCAGGACCGTCCACTCTGATCCTTCTCATGGCACTCTGCCTGAAAGGGTTTCAGTCATTAAGCCCTTTCCTCCTTCTGTAAAGTCCCATCCACCTGAGAGTCCAAAATGGAAACTTCTGCGAGCCAGATTCAGGTGGGCTGTCTCTGATGGTTTTATTTTTAATGTTAGCTGGAGGAAATCTCCAGCATGATGGTTTTTTTTTTTTTAATTTCATCTGGAAAAAAGGTCAGAATACTTATTGGAAAATCTGCCATAACAAGAAAAAAAATCTCTGGCAAATTTTAGGGTGACATTAAGGCGGAGTACTTTGTTTTTCCAGGCTCTGACTCTGTGCAGTTAGGAATTTACCATATTTAGGGAGATTATTCCCTAAATAGTACAGAGGTGGGCCTGACTCCGCATTAGCCGGGCCCCGGTTTCTGGGCCTGTGGGGTGGTGTGCAGGCTTAATAATCTTCTGCTGGAAGTCACTCAAGACTTGTTAACTTTTATCCAGTTACTAAAATGAGTGATCTTTAACTTTTCAGTGAAAGTTAAAACAAAACTGTAACACTGATGAAATATTTGGCATGTTAGAGAAAGTTTTTGCGCCATTCTTACTAAAGGAATGACCCAAATTCCTCCTGAATAATTAGGATTGTATAGCCCAGCTTTGAAAGCTTTCTGAGTAGGTCTATATCTCTGGGATAATAAACATATTCACAATAAGCAGCGTTTTTGTAAAATTTAAGCGACTGTGCAGACAAACGTGCCTATTCAAACCAATACACCTCACTTGCGGAGTGCTTGCTGTATGTTTTGTTTGCTGTCTGGGTTCATCTCTTTGCACATAACTATTTCTGGAAAATGAAGCTCCGACATTTCTACCATACAAGAAAATCTGCCATGAAGTAGGCAATCATTTGAAGGCACGCCTTGGATTCTTACTTGCTGCCCGGATTTTGTAGTGAGGAGAGCCTGGGTTCCTATGATAAACTCCGTCTACCCACCTTAAGCTCCGGTAATAATCCCTACCTAGGGGCACTAAGCTGGTCACCTAAGTGCGCCATGCACTGGTCAAGCATGCCGTTTTGCACACAGCATGTTGATAATAACCAAGCTTTGGTGTTGTGATCATTACACTTTTCTTCACCCGTGGGGGTTAGTGATTTATCTTTCAGCCTTCACAACCCATGAAGAGAACAATTTATTGGGGAAGGAATCACCGTGCGACAGTGCCAACGTTATTCTTTTAAATGAAGTGCCAGGAAACTCAGAGCCATTGCAAGTGTTTGGGGAAACTGCACACATTTGGAAAAGAACTGGCCAGGCCATTAGTGGCATTTTATTTAGAGTGGAAATAGTTTTTTCATCCAAAGGACATAACAAAGGAAAGATCTTCTGGTCAAGGGACGTATTTTCCAAGTAATCTATCAGCTAGAATTACTTTCCTCATTTCGGTCTGAGTAATACACTTCCTTGAATCCTGTGCAATATATAGACCGATTTATAAGATATGAGTTCAGTTATTCTAGCTTACAAATAATTTTGTATCTGGAATTCTCACTTTCTAAACAACAGGAAGGTTGCCACTCACCAAAGGGCCGGGTGGCCCGTCCTGGCCTGCTGCTCCGGGGAGACCTTGCTCTCCCTATGGAAAATAAACGTGATTCACTTATTAAAATTTAACAAAAACAGACCTATTTCTGTGTTATTTTAATTTTGGAAATACGAAAGGAAAAAAAGCAAACAGTGTTTATGGAGTCCACCGCATGGAGAACTCCACAAATATTGTGAGCAATTGTGAGTCTTCTCACTGTGTACATATTTGTAGGCACACACATACACGTTCATGTGTACGGATGGACTCAGGCATAAAAATATTTCATCTTTGAGCTCCTAGGGTTTAGTTTTCTATTCTGCCTTTATGGATTAAAATTTTACCAGGAACTTATTAAATAAATGGCATACTTAAATATTTAAGATTTTAATTTTTACATAACATTTCCTGAATTCCCATAAAACATGCACACTCTAATTTGTGAAACAGTGTTGACATAAATGTTATCATTGGTAATTTTTTTTAGAAATCAAACATATTTTGTAAAAACGATAGTGTTTGTAAGCACAGATGCTCACCACGGGCCCAGGGATGCCCCGAAGACCCTCTGGACCGGGCTTTCCGGCAGGTCCCTGAGGACCAACTGGACCAGTTTTCCCAGCAGGACCTTCGGCACCCGCTTCTCCCTGTTAGAAAACACAATGCGTGCACACGTTACTAAAGAGGAAAGACACAATGTGTGCACACGTTACTAATGAGGAAAGACGCCTTACCATTTTACTGAAAGTATTCATCTAGACATTGAGCTATCTATGCAGGAGCTTTGCATACACAATACCCACACAATCAGGCTCACCTTGGCACCTTTTTCGCCTTGTCGGCCTTCTGCACCTGCAGCTCCCGGAGGACCCTGTAAACATCAAATATTCAAATTTCCTTCTTGCATTTACATAGTCATCTGGGAGATACAAAATGTAGCAAAATGATATAGGAAAAGAATCATTGATATGACATAATATTCCAAGTATCAAAGAAAAATTTTGAGTTTGAAATAAGATATCATAATCCCTGTCATATTTAAATTTTGTTCCTGACAATTACACCATCCTTGATATTTTCTCTTATGGCATTTCCAAAACATCTTTCGACTCAACACAACAAAGACACTGGCTTTGGTAACCCACGACAGTAAGAGCTACACATACATATTTATAATAAACTCATCCTAAGGCCTGTAAAATTTACAGCTTTGTTATATTTATTTCACTTCCACTAGTTAATTGAATTTTTATGATTACTGAACAAGCATGAAGTTCAACTTGATGCTGATTTTCTGCAGCAGTTCAGACACAAGAACAGAAAGTTTAAAAAAAGACACTTCATGATCTTGAGAAAATTGCATTCCTTCCCCACCCCTCCCCACCCCAGATTCTCTCGTTTTCCATTTGTTTACTTCAATTTTTGCAACAAATGGTGTTCAAAATCGTGGCCTGCGGTTGAGGCTGGATGTTGGGGAAAATAGTGGAGGTGGGGTTAATGGCTGAGAATCAAGTGGGGCCGTGGAACGCCTTTCTCTCTCTCTCGATGTGATATTAATATTCTACTGGTGCCTACAGGCTAGTCTTTCATCTGGTCTTTTAAATCCATGTTTAAAATGAGGATCAAGCACTTCATCAAATTCAGAGAGACCCATGAACTCATTCATCTCTGAGAGTCCATGAATACGCAGGGAGGGGCAAAAGGAGGTCTTACAGTTGTGAGTACATGAAACACAGAGCTTATTCATGTGTTATTGTTATTATTATTTATAAATTGTTGTGTTGTTTTCCCTATGAGCAACTATAAACCTCCTTTTGCTCTACCCTGCATATCATTAGCAATTCTTTTCTCAATATTGATCTCTGTAACTTTCTATATCATTCGTCATTCATTGTGTCTCAACCCAGGGATTAAAAAAGGGTATAACTTCTGTACAAAGTCTCTCCAGGCAGCAGCAATATCTAAACAATAGTATGTGCATTAAAACTTAAGTGCATCTTTTAAATGTCATGCCCTGTATGCAAGAGGAATTCTCTGCAGAAGCATAAGCTTCGAATATTGCCTGGTATTAAAATGCTGATTTATAAATTATTTTGGTGTGTTATTTAAAATGTGAACCTACACAAAGTGGATAAAACAACCACAATGGATAGTACTGTGGGAATAGCATTTATGAGATTCAACAAAATAAAGGGCTTGTCCTCATTCAATGAAGATTTTCCCTTAAACTGGTAACATCGGGCACGAGGGCTTAACCTCAAATGATTGCACGTATACACCTGAACTTTATAGCACAGAAGCTTTATAAAGATCTGACTTTTTAAAAAAGCAAGTTATCAGCTGTCCAAAAATGTCCAAAAATATTGCTAGGACTGCAAGGGAGAAAGGAAAACTGGAGTTTGAAGAGCCTTGAGAATTTAAACGCAAGACCACTACTACAGAGCCTTAAGTCGGGTTCAGAGGCAGGAGTTCTCTGTCCCGGAAGGGCTTCTTCCCTCTTTGATGCCCGCCCAATGCCTGTCACAGTAGAAATACATGCTAAGTGGCTATTCTCTCTTATCTTATTTCATTCCATTTCCATTTATTCCTCTTATTTTTTCCAGATGGTGCACACTCTTTACGAAAAACTAGAATAGATAGATAACACTCTTCTTGAAGGAGATAATACTCTTCTTGTAGGAGAATAGGTAGTTTCCTTTTGGGGGGGGGAGAAAAAACCTAATAATGCTGATGGGCAAATTTTTCATCATTTATTTCTCAGAGAGCTGCACAAACAGAGGGACAAGGACTTAATCTAGTGAACGGCTGGCTGTACTTTCTCGAAGTAAAGCGTGTTCTGATTGAAAAATCCCTCCTAAAACATGAGCCTCAGTTCATTCTCCATAACAGTCACTGTTATGTGGACTTTTCCTCACCGTGAGAAATCTATTTTAAATAAAATACACAGCCTAATCCTCTCCCTACTATTCACACTTTACAATATTATTCTAGAATTTACCCATTCTTCCATTCATGTAACAAATGTTTACGTCTTCCTTACATGTTGGAAATATGCTGTGCACGTGGAATACAAAACAATAAAATATAAGTGAAACCCTAAGGCACAGGTGGCAAATATGAGGCCCATGGTCCGAATCTGGCCCTCCACCTTGTTTTATTCGGCCCAGCACCTTGTTTCTACCTGGTAACAGCGCCGAGCTCTCGCTTAACTGTTAAGGAGGAGTTACCTTTATACAGTCCTAAAATTATATTCGGCCACCTCAAGTCTGATGTGGCCCCCGGTGACAATGAGTTTGACACCCCTGCCCTAAGGAGTCCACAAGTTTAGTTTTGAAGACAGACATCAAAATGAACAAATCCAGTACACTGTAAAATATACACAGATGAAGTATGTTGCTCAACATAGGTACATTGAACTAGTCTGGCAGCAGGGAAGGCTTTCTTAAAAACCTGATTTCTGATCTGAATCTTAATGCCAGCAGGATTACCCTGACCTCTGCCTCCGACCATTCCGCTCATGCATAAATATATGTGTATACAGGTACATGCTGCACGGTATGCATGGCTATGTAAAGTACATTCCTACTTCCGCTCATTAATAGTAGCAGTGATTGTTTTAATTTTTTATTGTGAACTTTCCTTTGGCAATATGAGCTGGACTCTTTAAAATTTAACGTAATAGGTGCATTTTAAAGTTACAATGTTTAAATTATTTTAGTCAGCCCTAGAATTTTTTTTTTTTTTCAATAAGATCCATGGAACTAACTTGGTTTTCAACAGCTATAATGATAACTTGAGTATTAACATTGCACGACCTGGGGACACCGACTGCACAATCTTCTAGTGTCTGAAGGAAATACACATTTATTCTCAAGCAACACAATGCGTGACAGAATGCTCCTGTACTACAAACGACAACTTAATTTCCCTGCTTGTTCGATAACTGTTGGAATGTTGTTTCTCAGTATCGCCACCGCTCACAACATTCTGATCAATACTCTATTAGGCAGGTTTATTTGTAGGACTCAGTCATGGACAAATGCGATGATACTTGCGAGCCTATTTCTAGTCATTGCTACTTTGGCAAGGAGGTGTTACAGCAGAATTGCTGTGGGTCTACCTTTCTGGGTCTCCAATGTGGGGCACCTAAGGATAGGAGAAATGTTCACTTGCACAGAATGTGGACAAAGCTTATTTAGGGTCTCATGTCCTAGCGGACTAAAGGAAAACAGAGAGAAAGGCAATTCTGTTTTCAAATGCTAAGTGCGTAGGTCAGAGAGTAGAATTACAGCACAGGAATATATTCTCGTTGTTTCCACAAAGGTGATGCTCAACTGAATCCTGCGTCAAAGACATTGCTGCCTCCTGGCTAAATGTGAGGCCTGATGGACACAGAATTCTCCCTTCAGTTTCAGTTCATCCAAGCCCCGATGCACCATGTCCCTGTACGCAGAGGTGCCTTGTGTCCACCCAGTGTGCAGACTGACCTCACGTGTGGACAGGACATTTAAGGCCCTGCGTCCTTCCTTCTCAATTAACTCTTTCAATCCCAGCATGACTTGTCAGACTAGTCCTAGCTTCCTGCTGCTTGACAAATCCGTTTCCTTCTGAAAGGTCTGAAGTAATAGATCAGATACTTATCCACCCCGAAGGTTTTAGGGCATTCATGCCGCCGGCAAACATAGACATTTCTCAAAACTCATGTCATACTTTGCAATTCCTTTTGAAGAAAAACAACCCAATGGTTGTTTTGGAATACATTCTTTTTTTTCCTACTGAGACTATGATTTGGTGCTGCTGACAAAACATAAAATAAAATAAAATGATAATAATGATAAGGAGGAAGAGTCAGCTGAGGAGGGAGCTAAAAGGGGCACTTGGTCAATGAAGAAAAAATTGCATTTAGAGAAGATATTTCCTATAAACTATACCATTTTTGTCAAAGAGGAATGTTTGTAAATGTTGACTCCAATTTATATTGCCGAGAGTCCAACCTAAAACCTATTTACGTTCTCTGTATACGAAGATGTATATAACGTGAAAATGCCCCCAAATTAAAGCTACCATTAGAGATGTACAGTGGCCTGGTTGCTTGTCCCTTTGGATTACTGGAAGAGGACTGAGCCTAAGAAAGCTCGTTTGGCGTTCGGCACATATTGGGGGCACAGGCAGGTGAGAAACTGAGCAGAGCAGGTACGGCGGAGCGCTCTACACAGGTGTGTAAGTGCTGCAAGAGGTCGGTCAACAGAAACCGAGTTCTGAAGACAGTACAAGAGAAAAAGACAGTGAAGTAAACCTCCCAGCATCTACTGTAGCCAATAGTTTGGACAAGGTCTACATATTTCTCTTTCACTACAGTTTTTTGTTGAAATCCTGCCACGGCTTCCAAATCAGAGACGTTTGCCAGTGTAAATCGAACATTCTCTGCTGATTGCTCCTGAGCTCATTCCGTGCAGATCCTGCATTTGGGTTTTTACAGTGTTTTTTAGGCAGCCTTGGACTTGTGACATTCCATCTGTCTGCAATGCATCAGGAGCTGAAGTTCAGGGTCCTGTCAGAGTCTGCAGCAGACTACAGCATCTGTGCAGAGGGCAGACCTAAGCGCAGGGACGTGGAAGCTACTTTTCACTGGGACAGATTAAACCTGTCCATTGAAGTGCCACGTATTTTAATAAGCATAGACACATTTAAGAAATCACCCTATTCTCGAGGACTTATGTTTTTTAGCATCACTATAAAGGGCTGCCCACCACTTACCTATGTTATGTGAATTCACACACCTAGTGGACAGGGAGTAGATGTTTCAGATAAAGAATTTTAAAAACTTACCCTTTTTCCAGGAGGACCTGGTGGGCCGGCCTCGCCAGATGGGCCAGGAGGACCCTGTAACATGGAAGAAACACAATGAAGCCACTGATCATTGTTTCGGGGCCCCCCCGCAGCATTTTTCAAAGTTGGGGCTGAAACCCCCTTCTTAATTCCCCCACCTCTGTCTCTCCTGGAAAATCTCAGCCCTGTTTCAGTTACCTAACCTTCCTGTACGGATCTCTTCAGAGCTGGTAAGTTCATATGAACACTTCCTCCTAACTAGAAGGTGAATTAAAAAAAAATAACTATGTTCTTTTAAAAAGTGCTCATTTATATCTGACAAGCATCCAATAGATATACTGATTACAGAATGATACAGTTAACAATTCTGCCCTTAGCACACTCATTTGTGAAACCATAAAATAATTGCCTCGCCATTTCTTCCTGCGCCACACTAACACTTTTACATCAAGGAGGACCAGCGTGCTGGGACATGACCCACAGTCTTCTCTGCACAGAATAAGCCTATACCTCTGATGGCAAATGCCCATGGGGATCATGCTAGACAAAAAAATTACGTCGGGGGGCTGTTTGTCTTCAGCTCCTGCTCAAGTTGGTGCCCCTCCTGAATGGCCACATGTGGCCAAGAGCCCAGGACTTCATCGTTACCAAATAAAAAAAGCATGCTGAGTTCAGTTAGGTTAGTAACTGAAGTAATTCCTGTTCACGATAGGCTGCTAATCTGGCCGTCTTCCTTTCAGTCTTATTTGTGATGTTAGAATAATTTTTTATTAACACAAATGGACAGACAGCTGAATTTGGTACAGTCTGACAAAAGCCTTAGTACGACCTGACCCCTTTTTTTTTAGCTATGAAGGCTTTGCTTATATTTCTGAAATTGCGTCAAGTTAGAAACTCCCCATGTAAGTCTGACTTTTAATCATCAAATATAACTGCTGATTGCCTCAGAAATATGATTGCACACATAGTTATTATGCTCCTGAAAGGTCGATTACTTCTGATTTTCTTAAATGTCTGAGATGATGTAAAGATGAAATAAGAGTAGCACATGCTGCCTACCGGCTGACCAGGGTCTCCGTCTTCACCCTTGTCACCGCTAACGCCATCTTGACCCTGTAATGGGAACAGAAAATGAACCCAATATTTCTCGCTACTAATGCACTCTTATCAGAGAAAAGGGTACAATATACTATCATAGCCCTTGAGATAAATTATTACCAGGTGGACAATTAAACTAGTATAGTATTTCTGCTTTTCTTTTAAGGACTGTGGTGGCTCTCACTTTTTCCATACACGTTTCTGAAATTGCTACAACATCAATGTATGTTCTTAATACGAGAAACAAAAAAATTGTAATTAGTGTCCACGTCTGGTGTATCCTCACACCACGAACAAACGTGGTGCAGTTTGAGATGGGATTTGTATTATAGAAGAGAGTTATATAAAAGCAACTCTTGGAAACAGTAGTGATGCTGCTACTGAGATATTTGTACAATGCAACAAAGTCTAGGAAACTAACCCAAGTGAGGAGAATAATCACACAACATAGGTCTAATAGCCTCCAGCTACGTGGATTTCATTGTAGTGATTGCCGTTCACATTTTCTTTTTCTTCCTATTTTTGGAGCTTCACTTAAATGATTAAAATTGTCTTTAGTTATTAACAATAGAAACACAGGCAATATCCTCACCCAAATAATCCTTTTATTTTTGCCCCGTACTTACCGAAGGGCCAGGTTCCCCCGGAGGCCCGGGGTCTCCAGGAAAACCAACAGGACCCTAGAATGAGGTTTTCAAAAGAAAGGGAACAAATGATAAATGATTTTTATAAAATCATGATATTCTGAGTTTTAAAAGTCATGGTGAAACTATATGAGACTATTTTCCTCCTTCTGTTGGGAATTTAAAAAAGAAGTTAGAGTGACTTCTGGCCAAGATGGAGATGTAGGTAGATGCACTGTGCCTCCTCCCACAACCAAAAAAGAACAACAACAAATTTCAAAACAAAAACAACCAAAACTGCTAGAAAATTGAACTATATGGAAATCTGACAACCAAGGAGTTCAAGAAGAAACATTCATCGAGACAAGTAGCAGGGGAAGAGGTGGGGAGCTGGGGTGGAAAGGACTCGTGGCAAGATGTTGGCTGGTGGACCAGGTGAGACCAGCAGTCCCACATTCACGTGCAGATAAACTGGGAGGAACAACAGGGGAGCGAGACAGACCACATAACCCAGGGTACCAGTGGGGAAAAAAAGCCTCGCAACCTCAGAGGAAGAAACTCCCAGCCTCACAGGAGAGTCACTGGAGAGACCCACAGGGTCCTAGAACGTACACAAACCTACCTACCAGGGAATCAGCATCAGAAGGGCCCAATATGCTTGTGGGTAGCAGGGGAAGTGACTGAAAGCTGGTGGAGAGCTGAGCAAGCAGCATCGTTCCCTCTTGGACTCCTCCCCCACAGACAGTGTCACAACACAGCCAAGTGCATTGCCTCATCCTGGTGAATACCTAGGGCTCCACCCCTTACTATGTAACAGCCAAGACAAAAAAAAAAAATATATATATGGCCTAAATGAAAGAAAAGATCAAAGCTCCAGAAAAAGTACAACTAAGCGACGAAGAGAGAGCCCACCTACCAGATGCAGAATTCAAAACACTGTTAATCAGGATGCTCACAGAAATGGTTGAGTATGGTTGCAAAATAGAAGAAAAAAAATGAAGGCTGTGAAAAGTGAAATAAAGGAAATTGTACAGGGAACCAACAGTGATGGGAAGGAAATCAGGACTCAAATCAATGGTTTGGACCAAAAGGAAGAAAGAAATATTCAACCAGAACAGAATGAAGAAACTAGAATTCAAAAAAAATGAGGAGAGGCTCAGTGACCTCCTGGACAACTTTAATGTTCCAGCATCCAAATCATAGGGGTGCCAGAAGGAGAAGAGGAAGAACAAGAAATTGAAAACTTATTTGAAAACATAATGAAGGAGACCTTCTCCAATCTGGCAAAGGAAATAGACTTCCAGGAAATCCAGGAAGTTCCTAGCATCTCAAAGAAGTTGGACCCAAGGATGCACACACCAAGGCACATCATAATTACATTAGCTGAGATTAAAGGTAAGGAGAGAATCTTAAAAGCAGCAAGAGAAAAAGAGACAGTTACCTACAAAGGAGTGCCCATAAGGCTGTCAGCTGATGTCTCAAAAGAAACCTTGAAGGCAAGAAGGGGCTGGAAAGAAGTATTCAAAGTCATGAAAGGCAAGGACCTACATCCAAAATTACTCCATCCATCAAAGCTATCATTTAGAATGGAAGGGCAGACAAAGTGCTTCCCAGATGAGATCAAGTTAAAGGAGTTCATCATCACCAAGCCATTATTATATGAAATGTTAAAGGGACTTATTTAAGAAAACCAAGAAGATCAAAAATACAAACAGTAAAATGACAACATACTCACAACTATCAACAACTGAACCTAAACAGACCAAAACAAAAAACAAACTAAGCAAACAACTAGAACAGGAACAGAATCACAGAAACGGAGATCACGTGGAGGGTTGTCAGCTGTGAGGGGGAGGGGGAGAATGGGGGAAAAGGCACAGGGAATAAGGAGCATAAGTTGAGGTACAAAATAGACAGGGGGAGGTTAAGAATAGTATGGGAAATACAGAAGCCAAAGAACTTATATGTATGACTCATGAACATGAACTAAGTGGGGGGAATGCTGGTGGGAGAGGGGTACAGGGCAGAGGGGAATAAAGGGGAGAAAAAACTGGGACAACTATAATAGCATAATCAATAAAATATATTTTAAAAAATTTAAAAATGTTTTAGATATAAAAATAAATTAATATGTTTATAGGAAAAAAATGAAGTCAGTGGAGAATGTTTGTGACTATAGGAAATGGTGAAAACTCCATTTCCCCAGCTGTGGGCCAGAGTCTCATGATTTCTCATTTTTCTACAAAGAGCTCCAAAATGGCTTTGACTTGGATGCCACTTCTAAGGGACCAAGCTCACTTACCGGGTTGCCCTTGGGGCCATCGTCGCCTGGTGGTCCCTTGGCACCGGGAGGTCCAGCAGCACCAGGGGGCCCAGCTTCGCCCTTCTCTCCTCTTTCTCCTTTGGGTCCCTACATGGCCGGAGAACAAGAATGATTAACTTACACGCCCTAAGTCAGAGTTTCTTTTTTTTTTCTTTTTCCAATTTTCAGGTATTTTTAGTTGTCAGCCACACATTGCTCACATGACAGGCATGGAATTTTGGTTATTCAAGGAAATCGAAGATCATCCAGCCTCATCACTGATAGATGGAAAGAACGTGGACTTTGAGTTACACAGACGTGCATTTAAAACCTAGCTTTTACTTTTCTTGCTGGGTTTCCTGGGCGAGGTAGTCAGTTTCCTATGCCTCCTGGAGGAAACTGAATCACCTTTATTTATCAGATGAGAAAGAATACAGAGAGAGAAATGTACTCATGACAACCCAAGAAGTGGTAGCTTTTATAGGACGTTAGAGCTAAAAAGGATCATCTAGTCTAGTCTCTCAAGAAACTGTATGATTTCTCCAAGGTTCTAGCTTTTCTGTTACTTGAGAATAGCTGATACAGCCTTTGTATACTTATATAAATCAGAGTTTCTTAACCTTCGGGTGTATCGGGTCAGACCATGCCTTTTGGCAGAGGGCTGTCCTATCAAATGCAAGCTGAATACCAGCATCCCTGGTCTCTACGAATTAGATGCCCGAAGCTACCTTGCCTTCAGGTACAACAGCCAAAAATGCCTCCAGACATTTTCAAATGTTTCCTCCCCGGGGTCAAGTTCAATCCCAGTTTGAAACTATCTAAATTAGAGCAATACAATCCTAATATATAAACGCTTTTGATGTAGCAGGGTTGGTTTATTTATTTTGTGGGCATTCCACCAGCTTCAGTTGGAGCCCTCTAATTTATGCCAACGCAATTTCCGCAATTTCTACATTAATGAAAACATGCAGAGGATATGAAAATTCTCGAACAAAAAATGCTTGGCATTTGTGATTATTCTTAATGGGAAGGAAAGGCAAATAGCGAATTATATGTCAAACGCTCTAAAGGAAATTCCTGAACACCCATGTAGATGATGAGACCGTGCTTACCCCTGGGCCGGCTTCCCCAGGAGGCCCTGGGTTTCCTGCTTCCCCAGGTTCACCCTGCAAGGAAGAGAACAAATGAGCATCAGTCAGGACACACAGAAATGATGGTTGACATTTGTCAGACTGCCTTTATCGGTGACCATGACATTTTAGAGCAGCCCTTAAAACACTGTATTCTTCAAAAGGCGGTGGAAAACTTTAAGATGACAATGGAACTTTTCCTATTACTGACTTTTATTTCTCAGGTGAGGAGACAGGATGGGATAGGCTGATGCTACAATTCCAATCAGTTAGCTACCAGCCAGAGCATTCACCTGGGTTACCACCAAACCACACACAACGAACAGTGGGCCTGGTTCCTAACACACTGCGTGTATGTTTGTGCTGCGTTAGTGTCCACACTGCTAGAGTTAGTGTTATGGATTAAACAATTCTGATTATTTCTATTCCAACATACAAATTCAACTTATTTCTACTTTAACAATTAAGCAAATAATTTGGTAGCATTTTGATACTCTTGTAAGATATATTTAGTAGAGGTCTAAAGAACATAGAAAGGGAATGTATTTATAAGATACTTAAAGGTCCATAACACTAATTAAAATGATCCTTTTGAGGATATATGCATTATACATTTGGATGACTATTTTCTATCTTAGCAGACTTATAAATAAACCTCCTAGACTAATGAGTTTTAGTGATGAAAGTCTGCAACTAATTCTTTGCCCTTAGAAATGCAGGCAAATATTCTATCCGAGGAATCATCCAATGAAGTAATACATTAGTACATTTATGGACCACGTTTCTATACCAAATCAGTGGTACTAGAAATCTTAGAGTGGAAATTTTTCTACATTTTTTAAAAATGTGAGGCCTGAATGTTCTTTAACTTTTAACTCTACTCTCCCAAATCTTTCCATTGCACACTAGTTGGTGTGAAATGTATTATATTCAGTATAAACATGACTCCAGGGGAGAGGCTAACTTAGGGACATAATCCCTTACTCTATGAAAATATGCACATATTTTAGCTTCGTGAATTATCTGTGCAAGGGTGGAAAATATCAAGCACTTTCTAGGAATTTATTAGTACTATTACTGTGTAAAAATGACTTTCTTCTCTAGATGAGTAGCACATTTTTTCCATTTTTTTGGATAAATCTCACAAGTACTATTTATTTTAGTAATATTGTATTTACATTATCATTATTTATGATATGAGTATGATATATGTGATATTTTTATATCACTTTTCATATCTTTAAAATAAATCTTAGTTTTCCATTTAAAGCATCTGTAAAATATGTACATCAAATACTGTATATATGGAATACGTACAGTATACTGCACAGTCTCATTAGGTGTGAAATTTAAAATAGCCAAACTCATACAAGCAGAATAGACTGGTGGTCAGCAGAGGCAGGAGGCTGGGGGACATAGGGAGATATGGTGGAAGGGTCCAAATATTCAGATACCCAAGATGAGTAAGTTCCAAAGATCTAATGTACACGACATATAATGACTCTATTTAATAGTACTGTACTGCATGCTCGAAATTTGCTAAGAGGGCAGATCCTACGTATTCTTACCACACACACACAAAGATAGCCATGTGAGATGCTGAATAAGTTAATCAGCCTGAGTGTGGGGATTATTTCACAAAGCATACATGGATCAGAACACCAAGCTATACACCTTAAATATATATAATTTTTATTTGTCAATTGTAGCTCAGGAAATCTACTGACCATGCACAAGACATTTTCTTTGGTACCACATGGTGGAATCCCAGAAGTTGGAACAGGCGGGGAAATAACTATTTTTTAATTCACCCTCTGCCTACTTGGTTGTTCTGTTTTAATCTTTGACCACTCTGAAGTTAAACTAAAGTAGATCCTTGAGGATTACTTCCACATTTTCCAAAGAGGAAAATGATAGATAGTAAAGAGATGGGCTTACATAACCGCCAAAATTCAAAGACAAGTTTTTAGTACAAAATCTCTGTTTTGAGAATAAAGCATCAATGTTCGTTTGTCCAAAATCCACATGAAAATTTCCTTTTGTATATTAGAGCCAAGTATCCACAATATAAATGGCAATTCTTTAAGAAGAAATTAACGTTATATAAATAAGAATTGATATGCAATTATTACGTATGGTTACATTATAAAATTTAAAGTATCATTACTCATCATGCAACTGTTTTACGCCACTCTGTAACACCCTTGCTCAGGTTAAGGCTCCCTCCAGAAGGGACAGCAGATTATTCTGTACGCCTGGAGTCATAAAATATGCATGAAATCTCAAGGCCCTGTTCGGATATATATCTCTGTTTTGAGGACATTGTTGAAGTGCAGAACCCATCTGTAGCAAATCCATATTATAGGGAAAACAGGTTAAACACAGTTAAGCAGAATGCAGCATGACTAAAGGATGTGCTTTTCTTTCCTTTTTTTTTTTTTTACTTCACCGAATTAGTGACTGGAAATAAATTTTAACGTGGAAGTGGGGAAGTGTTCATCCAGAGTCAAAGCTGATACCAGCAACCTGTAATCGACAGCAAATTGTATTACCCAGATGCTGATGAAAAAAGAGTGAAGTCTCATTTCTATCTTCCTCTCTGTCACATAGACATCAAAAAAAAAAAAACAACAACTTTTGGAATCGAGAAAAACAACGAAGGCTTTCTTTTATGGTAACACATCTCGAGTCAGCTAACATTTTAATTGTAAGAAGTGTTATCAACACCGCCTGAGTCTTTCTCTCCAGACTCGGAGCTGGCAAGGTTACCAGCAGGCTTTAAGCAAATGGAAACAGCATGGGATGGGAGCATCCAAAACTCCAAGCATCTGGCCTCCATGTTTATCTGAGAGATACACAGAAGAAAAACCATGAAAGATGCAACCGAACTGCTTACAACTGTTCCCACTGCACCCAAAAGCTTCAGGCAACAAGCGGAGCAGCTGAAAAGGCTATGCCACGGTTTTAGAATTTGCTGTGCGGGCAAAACTAAAAGCGGAGACTGAGGGTTCACAACTCTGTAATCAGCATCAGAGCCACAGGCGGACGACGCAAAGGGCCGAAGCAGAGTCATGCCCTTGTCTGTCTGACACGGCCACACAGTCAGGGGCAGCGCTCTCCGCGGCCATTGCTCCCACGACCCATGAACTCAGGAAACACGATCTTCCAGTCCCACCCCCAGCTCCCCGGCACCTTTTCAACATGAAACTTCAAATTTAAAAATATAAACAAAGATCTAGTCAATCAAGAAACTAGACTGTTTATGCAGTAAGAATCAGATAATAATAACTTTAAAATGTTTCAAATGTAGTGATTAAGAAACTATTTGAG
>VMDR010022711.1:0-16038 GCA_007922815.1 Macrotus californicus | reverse complement strand
TACTATGGTCTTTAAATCATCATACTTATTTACCATTTTATTCTTTTATAAGTAATTAACACACTTATTTACCATTGTATTCTTTTACAGTGTGAGATCAAACTTTTTTTTTGTGTGTTTAAAAATACCTGGTAGAATAATTTCCTCTACTTGTGTTCTTTTCAACCCCATATGAAATTTGAATAGAGAAATACTGCACATAGAAAAAAATGTGAATAATTTTAGAACCCTGAGAATAATATTATGAAAGCTTAAATTGTCTGTGCCTTAATAAAAGAAGCATTTAAAATTATTTTAGTCACTGGAATAGTGTGTTTGTTTAAACTGGAGCACACCTAGACAGAAATAAATCTTGTTAAAACAACAGCTTAACTACTGACCTTACTTGCTTTGCCCAAGTGGGTCCCAGAATCTTGACTGCAGTAAAAGGCCTACCTGGCACATTTGTAATAATATCTTTATTTAAATGGTTCCCTCTCTGTCTCTCTCTCTTTTTTTAATTGTTTATGCTATTACAGTTGTCTCACTTTTCCCCCCTTTGCCTGCCTCTGTCTTTAAATGGTTCTTTAACCTGATACTTTATGAAGAAGAAATAAAAAGGATTAGTTACGCATGCCCTGAATTTATAGTCTGAAATGAGAACCCAAACATTTTATTGTATACTATAGTTAACTAAAGCATGTTTTGATACTACAAACTACAAATGACCTTCTGTGAGGTTTGGGCTCAGTCTTCCTTCTCTCTGAGCAAGGACTTCCACCCGGGTGCTGCGGCACACTGGTGTCATGTCCAGACTTTTTAAATGTGCAGTACCTGACTGTTTACTCAGGGGCACTGACCTCTTTTCTCTTAGATTGTCAAGTGAAAAAATGACAACAGCCAGCACAGCAATAGCCGTCTGGTATGAATGAATCAAAATTATACCAATTTTTTGTCAGATTGGCAAAACATATATTTTTGGGTGTGCTGCAGAATCTTAGTAATTAGTGTATGTGTGCCACGAGATGGAAAAGGTTGAAAATTGTTATCATAGAGGAACTTCAACCCTGGGTCACTCTGAGATTGGTCTGAGTTTTGATTTGATCTGAATTGTTGATTATTTTTGTGAAACACATTAAAAACTATACAAGAAGACATTATAATACACAATACTTTCTGAAATGAGGACTTTTTAAAAAACCTTCAGAGCTTGTATATATCTCTGTTTACGCATCCTAGTGTTATAAATATTTGTTTGATGAATGAAGGGGTCTATATTTATCTTTATGCATCGTAATCCTCTTGTGTCTGATGTCACTCTGGTTTGCAGCTCAAGGCATTTCTCTTGTATTGCTTCAAAGTCTTTATTACTATTTATGAAAAGCTATTAGTTTTTATTCTTGTTATTGCTTAAAACAACTTATTATATCATAAGTCTTTTGGTTCGGAATTTGGATAGGGCATAGTGGGGATGTCTGTGGTCTCAGCGGGGACCACCAAGAACTCTTAGAGGGAAGAACAGCTGGGGGCTGCTGGGCATCTTATTGTCTTTTTCACGTGGCTTGTCCACATGGCTAGATTGGGCTTCCTCATAGTATGGTGTGGCTTCAAGGTAGTCAGGCATAATTAGCAGCTCAGGACTCTGCTATCAAGGATTGCAGAGTCTTAGCCTAAATCTTAAAGGCTCAAAAGTCCCAGAATATCCCATCTGTCACAGTCTATTGGTCTAACTAATTAACAAGGCAACCCCAGTTTCAAGGGGAGGGCAATTAGACAACATTTCATTTCTCAGTGGCAGGGGTAGCGAAGAGTTTATTGCTGTCATTAGTCTTCCAGGATTTCTGTTCTCTGTGTATTATTTGTCACCATCATTATTAACCTTTTTAGGCTGTGATTTATTCTAGGTTGTTCTACAAAATGTCTACTTGTGAGTAACTAGGGACCAGATGATAGCTCCTCTCTTGTTGTCTCCTGGGTGGTGGTGATTAGGTTTTTTTTTTGGTAGAAACAAGAACTTCTTGATTGGGGGTTCATGCTCACAGTGAATTTACCCCATAATGCCAGAGATGAATACCTACATCTGTATATCTGTATATGTGTATATATATGCACCATTTCATAACAGGTAGGCCAGTGGTACCTAGAGATTTTTATGTCACGTACTACTATTAAGAATTTTCCCCTTAAAATAGGGGCTGAAATAGGATTACCAAATTGTGACTTTGTCACGTCATTACATGAGGGAAAAAAAAGTGACCATCTACGACCATATCCTTTTTGGAAGTTAAAAGGAAAATGTAACCCTACAAAATATGAAGCTCATAATCTAATAATAAAGGAGAATCCTCAAGTTTAATAAAATTTAGCTTTATAGAAAAATAACACACTACATTTTTTTTTGTCATTGAGGTTTAAATCTAGAAAAACTCTGTTCTTGAGCTACACTCAGAGGCACAGGTTTGGAAACACTGGAAGGGCATTGTTTTCATTTGTCAGCAGAACTTTTTAAAAGCAAAAGCTGTGCATGATTTTTTTAATCCGTATTTTTATAGCCACATTTATTAAGTAAATAATAGAAGAAAAGAGCTGGTGAATAATGGCCCTTACGAAAAACAGCCATTTTGGTGCATGTTACAAGGTTACTTTTCAATGCAGATTTTCATTTCATTAGGCCCTGTAAAACAAAACCAGATTGTAACAATATAAACAAACTACTAAATAAGATATAAATTAATAGCATCGTGCAGTGTTGTCTGGCTGTAACAGAGTTGCTGTTTACTACAGTCTGCTGAGCTCAGGTTCCACTGAGTTCATATGTTACTACTGGCTGTGTGAAGGTGTTTCAGATCCCCCCTCTGGGTGTTCTTTTCTGAAACTTATAAAAATCTTTGTCCCTTAAGATACCGAAATAATGCTAGTCTCTAATCCAACTGTAAGCACAAATGCAAGTCCTGAAATTAAATATGAGTACATTATCAGTTATAAAATAGTCATCCAAATGATTTAGCATATTCATATGGTAAGTTTAGATTGTTATAAATAAAAATATTAGAAAATTTCATGGGCATTTATATACATTCTTGGTCTTAGTATTCCCAATTTGAGGAAAAATTCAGCCACATTAGGTTATTTTCCTAGCTGTCTCCTACCTTAAGTTTTAGAATTGTTATATATTTTGTAATTATTATATATAATGTAATTCCTTGTAGTGGATAAAGTCCTAACTTTTGTCATAGCCTTTTAATTTTTTTCTTAACATCTGTCTTGTATCCTATAATATTAGAGTATTTCTTTCATTTTCTTTCCTTATGTATGTGTAGCTAACCAGTAATTGAATAATCTTGGTGAAAGTTTTTAGGCCAATTCATTTGGTTTTGTCTTTAGGTGAATCATTGCTTGTGGCTGTTTTGCTAATAGCTAGATGTTAGAAAGCATCTTCTTGATATCAAATCCTTTTTTCTGGGGGGCAAAGGGGGTGGGTGGAGCAAGAAAGTAGAGAGGTGGAACCCGGCAGAAGGCTTGGGGCAGAAACAGCAGGAGGGAGTGAAGGCCTTGGGCTCAGAAAGACCCAGACCCACTCGCAGTTCTTCCTCTTGCTTTGACTTGAGGATATCACTTACCTTCTCTGGCTCCCAGGTTCCCCATCTGCAGGACAGAGTTGATAGAGGCCTGTTAATGGGAAATATTAAAAACAATGTAAAATTTGTAGCAGAAAACTGACACCTGATACTTAACAAAAGGTACCTCTCCTTGTTATTCTGTATGTTTAGGAATTTAGGATGCTCATCTCCAGATCTGTCATTTTTTATTTATATGTTGTATTGTTAGAACAACAATTTTATCTGTAAAATCTAGATTTACAACTAAATTACAGGCCTCTGCTGTGCCTTTTTGTGTCCATAATACCCTTCTGTGATGTGGGAGGGTTGACACACATTTGACGATGATTTCTATTGTGGTTAAAGATGCGATGGCGAGGCCAGGTTTTAGGGGGTGATATTTGTTCCTGGGCTCACAGAAACTCCATTGACCAGAGGATGAATGGGAGGAGTATGGTCACTGTCAGTAGAGTCACTAATCTCTTTGAGCCTCAGTTTGCCGTTTGCAAAACCGAGTAGTTGAGAATAGGTTATTTCTGCCCTGACTGGTGTGGCTTGGGGTTGGGCATCCTGCCGTGAACCCAAAGGTCGCCGTTGTGCTCCTGTCGGGGCCCATGCTTGGGTGTGTGGCCCGGTCCCCAGTTCGGGGCGTGCAAGAGGCAACTGGTCCACGTTTCTCTCCCTCTCTTTTCCCATCCCTTCTCCTCTCTCTAAAAATAAATAAATAAAATATTTTTAAAAAGAGTATTTGCAAGTTTCTGCCAGATGTAAATTTTTATTCAAAATGGTGCTATTACCATAGTTAGGATCCATTTTTTTTTCAAATATTCCTCAGTGTTTTTGTTGGAACGTAGACATGCAGTAAAATGGAAAATCGCACTTCCAATTTCTAACAAAATTGGAAACTATACACGGGCCCATACAAGGGATCAAACTTCTGATGAAGCATCTTTTTTGATAGTATTTCTCTGAATGACACTCAGATCCCTGGGTTGACTCAGTGAAATGATACAGACAACACAAATTTGGCTACGTACTAACCACGCAGCAGGGTTGAGCTCTGCATCTTCCAGCGTAGTAAGTTGCAAAGCTTTCTTCCTAGCAGTCTACTTCTCAGTTTTGTAATACCATATTTTTTCCTAAAACTCTGCAAATATGGCCACAGTTAATTACGTCATCTAAAATTACAGCGATGGACACATATCATACACACGTGTGGGCTGTTTTCAATTTTTTAAAAATACCATTGTTTTGATGCTTGCTACTGTGAGTAGTCAGAGCACAGGAACTGGAGTCAGGCAGACATCGGGTTGATACCCCGTTCCATCACACATTCTTTGACTTTAGACACGTGATGTTACCTTCTCTTTATTATAAAACAGGATTGCAGAAAAGCCTGCCTTTTTAATAGGACATTCTCCTACTCTCTTTTACTCTGTACATTTTTAAAAAAAGAACATTTTCTTTGTTACGTTGAAATGATGATTATCTTTATGTGTCATTACTCTGGGCAGATGTGGCCTTCCTGTAGGGGGTGGGAATTGACAGTGGCAGTCTTCTGGGGAAGAGGCCAGTCCTCAGAGAGGAAACAGACTCAGAAGGGAGCTGTGGTGGACCAGAGTTTGTGCTGGTCCCCATGAGGCTGGTTTTTGACAGTACTGCTCAGTATTGGGAGCTCAGGGCTGCCCTGTCCTGTATAGACAGGGATTTAGTTTTACTGTTGCTTTTGGTTCATTCCCTTTTGCTACCTCATACTCGCAAGGTAGGTGTTACACGGCTCATCTGCGGTAAGGGAAGGGTTCCTGTGTCATTTCCTGTCAGTCAGAGTGGTCATACAGCATTATATGTAAGGAAGAAAAACCTAAGGAGAATGTGAGTGTCTGAGAGGACTTCATAGTCCTCTTTTCTGTCCCCAAGAGGATTATTTCCCCGCTCCACTGTTAGTGTTTGCAAGATATATTTTATTAAGAAAAGTGGACATTTCCTTTCAGATTGGTTGATTGTGAGAAATAAACTGATAAATATATGGAGATTCCCTACTATTTTGGTATATACAACAGATTTCAGTAATTGTTCTCATTCCAAAGAGAATAAAGGGAAACATTTAGGGCAAAGATCTCCTACTTTATGGGGAGAAAAACAGTTAAAATTCTACTCATAGCATCATGGGTTCTTTTATTTGTAAGGGAGGGCTGATTGTTTGTCAGGTTGGCATGTTCCAGTCTGGTGGGGAAGTCTTTTATTCCTGTTTAAGAAAGATTAATGTTTTTCCAGTAAGTTATTTTTACTTTCCTCCCTAGAAATTCTGTTGTAGACTATTATCGTGTGAATTTTTTGATTGAGCACCATAATTAAAGCCCCAGCACTTGCGCAGGAGTGTTGTTTAAAAACCACTAGCCCTGGGTGTGGCCAGGTGGTTGGGCATCATCCCACAAGGTCACTGTTTCAGGTCAGGGCCACATGCCTGGGTAGCGGGCCTGGTCCCGGTTTAGGGGCTTGTGAGAGGCAACCGATCGATGTTTCTCTTGCACATTGATGTTCTCGCCTTCTCTCTTGCCCTCCCTTCCCCTCTCTCTAAAAATAGATAAATAAAATCTTAAAAAATAAATAAAAATAAAAACCACTAGTCCTAGCCCACCAAATTATACTATACACAAGAATAAACTCAAAGACTTGAGTTTAAAGATTTAAACTGGGTAAAAGACTTAAATGTAACTCATGAAACCATAAGAATCCTGGAAGAAAGCAAAGGCAATAAAATCTCAAGACATCTCTTGTAGCAATATTTTTGCCAATATGTCTCCTAAGGCAAAGGAAATAAAGGAAAAAATAAACAAATGGAACTACATCAAACTTAAAAGCTTCTGCACAGCAAAAGAAACCATCAACAAAATGAAAAGGGAACCCAAGGTATGGGAGAACATATTTGCCAATGATACATCTGGTAAGGGGCTAATTTCCAAAATACATAAAGAACTTATATAATTCAACACCAGGAAGACAAACAGTCCGGTTAAGAACTGGACAAGGGACTTGAATAGACACTTCTCCAGAGACATACAGGTGACCAATAGACAAGAAAAATGCTCAACATCACTAATTGTCAGAGAGATGCAAATTAAAACCACAATGAGATAGCACCTCAAGCCTACTAGAATGGCTACCGTCAATAAATCAACAAACAAGTGCTGGCAAGGGTGTGGAGAAAAGGGAGCCCTAGTGCACTGTTGGTGGGAATGCAGACTGGTGCAGCCACTGTGGAAAACAGTATGGAATTGCCTCAAAAAATTAAAAATGTAACTGCCTTTTGACCCAGTGATACCACTTCTGGGAATATACCATATGAATCCTGAAACATAAATTCGAAAGAATATATATGCACCCTACGTTCACAGCAGCATTATTTACCATAGCCAAGATCTGGAAACAGCCCAAGCACCCATCAACAGATGAGTGGATTAAAAAACAGTGGTATATTTACTCAATGGGAACTATGCAGCTGGAAAAAAGAAGGAACTTTTTATCTTATGCAACAGCATGGATGGACCTGGGGATTATTATGCTAAGTGAAATAAGATAAAGACAAATACCATATGATCTCACACTGAGGTCTGTCCAGAAAAAATCCAGCTATTATTAATATAACAAGAATGGTTTGCACAACATTAGTGTGACTTGGCAGCTAAGCAGAGTAGACTGGAATGCCCACACGTGAACACTGATGACTTCACTGTGCTAGTCAGTGGGGGGCGTGGTAGACACCGTTGACTGAGCATGTGTACTGTGTGGCTGTCCCATTCAAAATGAGCAAGTAGAGCAACAAATATGCATCAAGTTTTGCACCAAGCTTGAACAGTCCTCTGTGAAAAGTATTAGATGATTCAGAAGGCCGTAGCTATGGTCAACTGGTGATTGGCAGCTTCATCTCAGCAATGTGCCTGCCTAGGTATCACATCTTGTGCAGTTTTTTTGTGGAACATCAAATCGCCCAGGTAACTCAGAGCCCCCGACAGACCAGATTTGGCGCCCTGCAATTTCTGGCTTTTCCGGAAACTAAAAATCACCTTTGAAAGGGAAGAGATTTCAGACTGTTGATGAGTTTCAGGAAAATGTAATGGGACAGCTGATAGTGATTGGGAGAACGATGTGAAGTGCTAAGGTGCTTGCTTTGAAGGTGACTAAGGCATCATTGCCCTATGTACAATGTCTCTACTTTTCATATTACATGGGTGGATACCTTCTGGACAGATCTCGTATGTGGAATCTAATAGAACAAAATAAATTGATGAACAAAATAGAAACAGGCATGGACACATAGAACAGACTGACAGCTGTCAAGGGGAAGGGGAGAGTGGAACTGGAAGGAAGACAGCGAAGGAATTAGTCAAAGAACATACATGCATGATCCATAAGCACAGACAACAGTGTGGTGATGGCTGGAGGGAAATGGGGGAGTGGGGACGGGGTCAAGGCAGGCAAAGGCATAGGGAGGATGAGGACATCAGTAATAGTGTGAATAATAAAAATAAAGGGGCAAAAAACCACTAGTGCAGCAGCAAGTTGCCCTCTTAATCAGAGATGGGTGTCCAAATCCTTACTTTCTATTCACTTGTCAGCACTTCACCTTTCTCTAGTCTAATTCATATCTTTATCATTGCAATAAAACTACTCTTAGGAATGTCATCAGCAATTCCTGCTTGTCAGTCAAGTACAAACTGTTTAATTTTCTTAGCATTGAGCAGTATTGACCACCCTCTTCTCCCAGATTCTGTAATACTTGTGTTTGCTGGCCCTACTCCTGCCTCTTACGTAATTTCTTCTCATTCTTCACGGCCAGTTCCTTTTCTACAAAATTTTTAAATGTAGGAGTTCCTTAGGGCTTAGTTCCAGACTCCCAGCTCTTTATTCTTTATTATTTCTCCCTAAGAGATCCTAACTATTTCTATGAATTTAAATGCTATTTTCAGGTTAGTGACTCCAAATTTAACAGCTTTCGTCCTCTTCCAGATCTGAGCCTTGGACATGCAATTACGTGTATGAGATTGACTTTTCTTCTAGGTCTGTCTCTGAGCACGAGTACTGCTCTTTGGAGAATTACTGTTTCATGACAGTTCTTTCATTGTATTTGTTCTGACCATGGCAGGCGAAAGACCAAAGTGAAAGGAATGGTCATTTGAGATCTGTAGATCTGATGGATCTGGACCTGTCTAGGGCCTAGGAAATTTTAAACTGATGACAAATCCTTTTTTATGTATTTTAATTATGGCTTAGGAATGTTTTTACATTTAGTGTAGATGAAAAGTTACTACATTAAGTTATAAGTCTAAAGTTCTACTTGTTTAACTTAAGATTAATTGTACTTTTCAAAGCATTTTATTAAATTGAATTAAAATAACAACAGAACATCTTAAGATTGACTTTCAATTAATTTTAAGCACCAGTTTTAGAAAACTGAAGATTTCTCTGACAGATATGGTGAGATCTGAGTAAGCTTTTACTTATCTTAAAAATGACTGAGCACCTTCTGTATGCCTAGGAGATCCAGCACTCAACAAATCTGTGAAGATTTCTCTGAGTGAATTAAGTTATATATACGTAATAGGCAGAATGAATAGTTGGAAAGAATAATTAAAAGGTTAGTTCATTAATGCTTATACATAAGTTATAAGAGCTAATGTTCAGGCAGGCATGTCATTTTAAGGGGTCTTGACATAATACTGCTTACCCTCTTAAAAAAGACTTTAGAATAAGAAATTACTTGTTAAAGTGTTTCATTAGTTAAAAGTCATTGTCTAAAGTGGAGGTAGAGCCCTGTAAACAAAGAAAGAAAACATAAGTTTGTCTGAAGTATATGAAGAAGTTAATCAGTTTGTGGTCTACATGTTATTTTTAGCATCATCAGCTTAATAATTGAGGAAGAATTTTACCTTGCAAATGTTATACACATTCTTTACATGTTATGTACATTATTAAGACTTTTGCAGCATCGCATTGGGATTTTAATGCTACATTTTATTAAAAATATATGAAAACTATATATTAGGACATTTTAATATTGTGTCAAATATATCAAATAAAAATATAATGTCCTGTTCAATCATTTGAAATAGTTTTCAGAGTTAAGTATAACTTTCCTTTTGATGTTACATGACTTGAAACATGCTGAGTGAAAGGTGTATTTTATGTTCAGTTGTTTGGGAGTTTCTGTGCTTTTGAGAAAAAAGTTGAAAAATAAATTATTTTGTTAATCATGCAATATGGGTGTGTGCTTGTGTTGGGTGTATGTTCAGATACGCTTGGCTGGAACGGTTGGAAGATCTCACGTAATTTGAACGGTGCTTCCAGCTTTTTTTCCTTTCCCATGTCCTCTTCCTTTCCGCCGGCCTGTTTGACTGGCTGGATGACTGAGGTGGCGCTGACTGTAGAAGACGGCCAATAACTGGATTTCTCTCGGGGCGTGACGTGTGGCAGTCGCAGGGGGCTCCCCTTTGGTTCGTCGTGTCTTTCCAGTCGCACGCGTGTTGCTCTGGTTGGCAACTACATTTTCATTTCATTTCAAATGAAATATATTGATGTATTGGTGATACATCCTTTGATTGGTAGCAACTTTGAGAAAATTATGAGGCTACATTTGGGTTAGCAAAAAAATACTGTTAAGATTCAATAATAGTATCAGCCAGAGGCAGCTGATGTGGGGAATATTCTTTGCTCTTTTTGCTGATACTGTACCAGAAACCTCAAGGAGGCAGTTTTCAGGTTGGTGACATTTTTGCCATCCTCTTTTTCAAATCAAATTGGTAACAAGGATAGCATTATCAAAACAGTGAACTTCCACAGCAGTCTGGTGGGTAAGAGCATGCATGGACTCCGCCATCAGACTCAGGGTTAGAGCCCAGGCTCTGCCACCAGGTTGGCTCTGTGATCTTGCACACAGCACTTCACTTACTAGTTAAGTTTCTGTATCTACAAAGTGGAGATGATATTAGCAGTGCCTGCCTCATGGGGCTGTTAGGAAGATCAAAATGGTTAACATATACAAAGCCCTCCGCCCAGTGCTCTCACAAAATCAGTACTCAGTTAATGATAGCTACTGATGTTGTTGTTCTTGATGACGGCATTAACCCTGAACAGCAAAATATGGCCCTCCTCTCCTCCTGGTAGTCACGAGGTGCTCTTTTAGCCACTACTGCAGACGTTGCTTCGTTTTCGCCCCAGCTTACTCTGCTCCCTGTAGCTCTGTTCCCAATCATTCATTTTCAAAAATTAAAAGTAAACTAAAATGTTAAGCATATTTTCTTCTAACCCTCCCCTACTTTTAAAAAAATCATGAACTTGTAGTTTTAATGTTGCCAGCAGTCTTTTTTATGTGTGATACAGGCTCAGTTCTGACTTTTTGCCTCAAAGTGATGAATTATTTGTGCAACCTTGCTAGTTGATGCTGCACTTGGCAAAACCATTTGCTCCTAGAACTACGTTTATTGCTGAGATTCCTTTACTCACACAGTGATCTTAGCTACCACATAGGAGGAAAGAGCAGGAACACAGAGGTACATTTTAAGTCTCATTGAAACATTTTTTAGCATTTAAAAAATTGAGGTATTAATATAATTCGTATACCGTAAGGTGCAACCGTATTCGCTCCCATCTTAACTGTATATAAGGATGAGTTTTAGTAAATTTCTATAGTTGTGTATGTCTGATGTTTCTTACCCATCTTTCTTTAGCATCGCCGTGATCCAATTTTAGAGCAGTTTTTATGTGTCCATTTCTGTCGTTCGCCACTTCCGTTCTCCGACTCAGGACACCACCAGTCTTGCTATCTGTGTGGTTTTATTTTTTCTAGAAACGAAAGTAAATGGAGTCACGTGATACATAATCTTGGGGTCTAGCTTCTTTTATTTAGCATAGTACTTTTACCGTTCGTTCATGTTGGATATATCAGCAATCCATTTTTTTGTTGTCGGGTGGTATTCTGCTATATGAGTGTACTGCAGTCTAAAAAAATACATTCTCCAATTGATAGGCATTTGAGTTGTTTTCAGTTTCTGGCTGTTCTGAGCAAAACTGCCTAGGAACATCCATTACAATTCTTTGTGTGGGTCAGGTCATCTATCCCCAGAGAAGTGAAAACGCACCTTGGTGTGAAGTTGTCAGGTTAGGGTGGAAACTTCCGAGCTGTTTTCCAGAACGGCCGCACCGTTACCCTTTCCCGCCAGTGAAGGCTGTGGTGTGAAGGGTCTTGTTTCTTCATGTCCTCGTCCCCACTCTGGGTATCTTACTGAATGTCTAGGGTATTTTGTTTTGGTTTTGATTTCCATTTTTTAATGACAAATGGTGTTTAGTACTTTGTGTACTTTCCCCATTGTATATCTTCTATATATATAAAATATCTTCAAATATTTTGCCGATTCCTAAAAAGTTGAATTATTTGTTTTACCATTGAGTTGTAAGGATCTTTTGTATATTCTAAATAGACATTCCTTTATCAGCTCTTTGTATATTCTAGACATGTGTACTTTATCCGATAATTATTTTGCCAGTCTTTTCTCCCAGTCTGTGGCTTGTGTTTTTATTTTTAAAATTATCTTTTGAAGAGTGAACATTTTAATTTTAATGGAGTTCAATTTATTATTTTTTTTTGTTTTATGATCCTTTTCTTTTTCTTTTTTTCTTTTATACATATGGTATTATATCTAAAAACATTTTGCCTAATCCACAATAATTTTTCTTCAGGTGCTTTCTTCTACAAGCTTTGTAGTTTTAGTTCTTCACTTTTAGATCTATGATCCTATCCATTTTGAGTGCAAGGCAGAGTTTGAGATGTCCCCCACCCCCCTTTTGTATTATATCCCAAGTTTTGGGTCCCATTTATTGAAGACTGTCTTTTCCCTAGCGACTTAACTTGCCATCCTTATTGAACAAGAATTTATATAAATTGTAGTCCTGTTTCTGGACTCTGCTCTCTTCTGTTGTTTATTCTTACGCCCACACCCCATTGTTGTGATGATTGTAACTTTATAGTAAGTCTTGAAACCGGGTAATATCTTTCAACTGTCGATGCAGTTTTAAAGTAGGCCTGGTTCAAAAGTGTCCCATATTTTTGTGTCTCTCTGAATGGTGATGGGCAAGTAAAGGAACATCACAGAGAAAATCAGTTCTACTTGGGGTTGGTAGGCCTGAGGATTCTATTTTTTATCACTTCATTGAGTTGCCTGTTTTATCTAGCAGCATTTAATAGGATCATACTTGGCAGGATCATAACTATAAAGCCTACTCTGTATCAGGTTCTGTATGTAATTATCTCATTTGATACTTTTAAGGTACTGCAAAGAGGACATTATTATCCTCATTTTATAGATGAGCCCAAAGTAACACTTCCTATGTCACTTACCTAAGCTGCTGCTAATGATACTGTATTAATAGCAGCAGGTAAACATGATAAAGGAAGAATTTGAAACCTGGTCTTTCTGATGATGCTTAACCCTAGGTTCTTTCAACTGTTCAATGCTGCCTCCCGACAGTGGCTTTGCAGAGAGGAGGTACATGCCTTTTTAGTTCATACAGTGGAAATAGTAGCGGAAGTTAGAAGGGAAAAGATGTCATACAGGCCTCTGCCTTTCCTTCTGTGAGTCTCCAGGCCCAGGGCCGTCCCCTGTCCCTCCCTTGAAACACATTCAGGAAGAAGCTTTGTGAAAACTATCAGAACTGATGGAAGAATAGAGGGATGTTAATTTATTATAGAGCTGTTGCTACTGCTTTAATGGCTATTATTTTCCCTTAGTAACTTATAAAATATTTGTAATTCTACGTTGAAGTATTTTATTAATTTCTGTTGTTTAAAATATTATAATAAGATATTATATTAATTGTGGAAATTATCCACAGCTTCATATGTCTTTTATCTTCATGTTCCTTCTATATACAGGGTCTGGCAGAAGTAAGTCCTGCTTGAGTGTGGTTAGTAGGGTAATAATATGCACGTAATATAGTTTTAATTTGAACATTTCACCTAAAATGTCACATGATGTGCTTGAGTGTGATATTGTTATGTTACAGAATTGAATGCTTGTGATTTTTGTAATAAAAAGGAGCGTTATTTGTGCCAGACCCTGTATTTCTTCAGCGTGGATGTTTGGTATTTTTTCCTCATATTAGTATATTAAGAAAAACTCATTCGGTAGTATAGATCAAATAGTAATAGTTTAATATCATTATTCCTAATATCACAAGTTTTAACTCTGGAATATTGCATAGTGTGATGTCCTTGAGCAAATTAGTTGTTGGCATAGAATTATAATAGGCTTAAGTAGGCCAGCAGAATGAATACATTTACCCCAGCGGTACTGGACAGAATTGATGGCCCCTATTACATAACACTTTATTGCACACCGCTGACTGACTGCCACGTGAGGAGAATCCACTCATTTCAGTTACTGCGATAACTTCTTATTTGCATGCAGATTTTCTTTTGTTTTTCATGAATCACCTCTGACTAATACCCTCACTGCATTTCATTCCTTATGATGAGCTCCAGGCTGATCAAGTCCTGGTAAAAATCAAAATGCAATTTTTTCTCTTTCCCTTTTCTAGACCTCTTAGATTATGAAATCAGATGTTTCCAGTGCCCTAGAAAAATGGTAATTTGGATATTGAATTAGCATTAGCTTTTTTCTACTCTTAGGTTCTATTTATTCTAAAGAGTAAAGGGCTATTATAAGAGTTGATACTGTTTTAAGTTTGATAATTGAAGTGTCATTTATTACTGATTGGTGTCACCTGACAATAAAAAGTCTAGCTGCTCAGTTGTAAAAACCCTTCTTGCAACTATTAAATCTGGTAGCACATGATGGTTAAAAAAAGACATGCTATTACTTGTAGCAACCAAACCATTTTTCTTAGGTCCATAAAATACACAAAAACAGTGAACATTATACACATAAAATATACCCAGCAAATTTTTTGTGTTCGTATTTCTCACTGTGCATCTTGAAAACAAACTTTGGTGCAGTGGAAGTGACTCTCGTGTGGATCTGAGAAAATATGCCAGAGTCCTTCATTGTTACTAAGCTCTTTTTTCTCAAAGGCACACACCCAGATGAATCTTGGTGAGCAGTTACCCTCAGGATTGAAAATGTTCTTCCTTTTTCTATCCACTTCTGCTCTTGCAAATTGTTGGGAATGTGTTATATTGCATCATTTTTACATCATTTTACTCAAGATTTTTTTCAAGATCAATTACTCAATCACTTCAGAACTTCTTTCTTTAAACAGTTATGATAGAGAGTTTTATTTCAGAAATTTCAGGCCTTTCAATCATAGGCGAAGTATAAATTAGAGCGACTGAACATGACCATGTGAAGTTTGCTTACTTTTCATTCAGCAAGCACTTACTGCATGTTGTGGGACAGTGTGCTGAGCCCGGGCCAGTGCTGGCCATGCAGGTGCAGATGGGGAGCTGCGGCCTCCTCTGCTTCTACTCCGTGCTGCTGATGCGCCAAGCAGCTACAAGAAAGCATAGTGTTGTGGCGGGCTCTCAAAATTTGTAGAGTCCATACCTCATAATTTACCATGAACTGTGACCTTACCTATTTTATGTTGTCCTGTACAAATAGAAGTAATGCAGCAAGTCTATGTCTTGATTTTTACCATGTAGTTTAATGGAAAAATATTATTAATGAGGATTACTTTTGTTTTTTTTTTAAGTATATTTTATTGATTATGCTATTACAGTTGTCTCATTTTTTCTCCCTGTTATTCCCCTGTCCACGCCTCCTACCAGTCTGGTTGAATGTTTCTTCTTTAACTCCTTGGTTGTCAGACTTCCATAGAGTTCGATTTTCTGGTAGTTCTGGTTATTTTTTGTTTTTAAATTTGTTGTCCTTTTGGTTGTGTGAGGAGGCAAAGTATATCTACCTATGCCTCCATCTTGTATTAATGAGTATTACTTATATGAGTGTGTTGGTTGTAAAAATCACATCTACTCTAATGAGTATTAACAGGGTTCTGCATTTTTCACTCATGCTTGTTTGTTTATATTACAGATTTCTCTTGGGTTTGGCCACAAATTTATAGATCTTCTGCACTGTATACAGACACAGGTGAGTTAAAATTAAGCCCTTTTTTTTGGAATATTGTGATTTTTAAGTAAAATTGAATAGTTAAAAATTATTCTATTTATAGTTTAGTGAAAAAATATGTAAATAAAATGAATGTGAAAATATTAAAACCATTTGTTATAAAGATAATATTTACATTTCTGTTTTATGAAAAGTCTATGAATGTGTTAAAACAACATTTGAAAGTAAAATTACCCTATCTATTTATTGGTGCTTACTGTGTATACATTTGGGAAGATTACATATACAATTCATAGCCTGGCAAAATGTTTGTATTATATTTATATGTAAATAAAAGAATAGCTGCCATAGATTTTGGCAGCAAATTTTACTTTTATGAAGTT
>VMDR010022710.1:0-16037 GCA_007922815.1 Macrotus californicus | reverse complement strand
AGGAGACAGTAACCTACAAAGGAGTGCCCATCAGACTGTCAGCTGATTTCTCAAAAGAAACCTTGCAGGCAAGAAGGGGCTGGAAAGAAGTATTCCAAGTCATGAAAGGCAAGGACCTACATCCAAAATTACTCTATCCAGCAAAGCTATCATTTAGAATGGAAGGGCAGATAAAGTGCTTCCCAGATAAGGTCAAGTTAAAGGAGCTCATCATCATCACCCAGCCCTTATTGTATGAAACGTTAAAAGGACTTACCTAAGGAAAAGATAAAAAATATGAACAGTAAAATGACAAACTCATAGCTATTAACAACCAAACCTAAAACAAAAACAAACGAGGCAAAAACTAGAACAGGAACAGAATCACAGAAATTGAGATCACATGGAGGGTTATCAGGGGAGTGGGAAGGGGAGAGGGGGGGAATGGTACAGAGAAAAAGTAGCATAAATGGTAGGAAGGAAATAGACAAGGTGAGGTTAAGAATAGTATAGGAAATGTAGAAGCCAAAGAACTTATGATGTACGAACTGTCCATGTACGACCCATGGACATGAACTAAAGGGCGGGAATGCAGGTGGGAGGGGGTGTGCAGGGAGGAGGGGAATAAAGGGAGAACTGTAATAGCATAATCAATAAAATGTATTTTAAAAAAAGAAACTCAAAGGAAAGAAAAAGAAATTACAGAAAGATTTGTTTCCCATCCTGGCACTAGTGTTAGTAATAGAAAGGTACCCAACAAATAGGGTAGTTAATTCATTCAGTATTTGAGTGCCTGTTATGGTGGATACCATTGTCCAGATTTTACAGATTGGGAGGTAATGAACATCTTGGCTGAAACATGAGAATGTTGCCTCATTCTGCTGTTGTGAAGCCTCGGATCTTAATTACTTACATCGGCCTTATGTTTCTAATGTGTGTTATTATAGGGTCTTGATGTTCATGAGGGATAAACCTTCATATTGACAAATGACACTAGAGCAGGTGATCTTTTCTTTCACTTTTAAACTGAGAAGAATGTTATTTGCCTCCTGAATCTTTGAATGAGACTATATACTCATCACCTTTATATTCATTTTGCCAAAATGTTTAAGCTAAATGTAATCATAAGGAAATAGTCATTCAAATTTAGAATGCAGGACATTCTACAACACATCTGACACCTGAATTATTTATAGAGTTCAGGACCATGGAAGGTATGGGCTTAATTTACAGGGTTATAATTTAAGCTTACTTGGGAAGCTGAATGATTCATCTCAACATACTGGATTTTTAGAAAAGCATAATGCAAATGAAGGCATTACAAATTAGGAACTATAGTATTGTGGAACTTACCGTTTGCAGATAGCAAAATCCTAAAATGTTATGGGAGTTCAATTAGAAATTTATGAATGTAACACTGCTGATGGCTTTCATTATTCTTCATCATGCAGTACATATTGGAGTTGGAGAACCTGACTTCATTTTGGGACAGCTGTATCACCTGTCTTCAGTACAGGCACCTGAAGTAGCCAAATCTTGGGCAGCCTTGGCTAGTTGGGCTTATAGGTGGGGCAGAAAGGTGGTTGACAATGCCAGGTATGTATGTTGAAATGTGTAATTTATTTCATGCATTGTATTAATTGCAAATTAATAATATTGCAAAATAGAGATTTAAAATGTCTGTTGACATGGTAAAGTTTTGGTAGCTGAAATACCAATGACTTGTTTATTTTTATAGTCAGGGAGAAGGTGTTCGTCTGCTACCTAAAGAAAAATCTGAAGTTCAAAATCTGCTCCCAGACACTATAACTGAAGAAGAAAAAGAGAGAATATATGGTATCCTTGGTCAGGCCGTGTGTCGGCCAGCGGGGATTCAGGCAAGGAAAACATGATACGGTGTTTGGGGGGAATAGTGTGTCAAGGTCACTGTTCTTATTCATTCATTTTGAGGAAATTGATCACATATACTTGATTAAATGTTGTTTTGTTTCAAATAAAAACTTTGGTTTTTGAGATGAAAGTGAGCTACTATTTTTCTGATTTCTTGAGAAATCAAGTCATTTCCTGAGGCTCTTATTAAAAAAGGATGAAGTTCATTTCATGTAAAGTAGATTACTCTTTAAATGCCCTTCTGATCACAAATTAGGTTTTAAACACTGGGTTGGCCTGAGCCCCACCCCAGATACTCTGGATAGAATGTACGTGTGCATGCTGCTATGTGCACCTGCATTTAAACTTACTAGGTGATTCTAACACATAGAGTGGAAAACAAGGGACTAGATGATTGGTAGGATGTATTCTCGCCCCTCTCAAAGTTCCTACAATTCTGGGATGTAATGACTATTAAGTATTGAGTAGCAGACTTTAAAAGTTTGGATTTTACCGATTCAGCTTTTACTGTAGACTTTAGCATACATCATTGTCTGCCAGAGCCCATGTTCCACGCACAGTACTGTACAGAAAGTCTGCTTTGACTGTCTTCTGTGTACCTTTCGTCTCAAACTTTTGAACAGATATGTTTCATTTTTTGCAGGCAGAATATTATATCATCACTTAGATTATTGAAAGTCCAAAAATCAGCCTTTAATCTTCGTGAGGTGCTTATATCTTCTTAAATACATTAGCAATTATATCATAAGGAGAAGCATATTGACATTGATTTAGCATGTATAAAGCTAAATATGAGTAGTTTGGATTTCATAATGAGAAAAATACTTTCATTTGACAGGAAAACCAAGCACATTTCTCCCTTTTCAGTTTGTGTTAGAAATGGCATTTTTTGCCCAATTTTTCTTTAGGATGAAGATATAACACTTCAGATAACGGAGAGTGAAGACAATGAGGAAGATGACATGGTGGATGTTATCTGGCGTCAGTTGATATCAAGCTGCCCGTGGCTGTCAGAACTTGATGAGATCGCAACAGAAGGGGTCATTAAAGTGTGGAGGAAAGTCGTGGACAGAATCTTCAGCCTGTACAAGTTGTCTTGCAGCGCATATTTCACTTTCCTAAAACTCAATGCTGGTCAGGTAGGTCGTGCCATGTTCTCTTTTAGCAAAGTTTATTTGAAATTTCTTTCCTAGTAGACAAAAACAATATTCTAAATTGTTTCTTCTTTGTCTTTTTTTTTTATTTTTATTTTTCGTCTTTCACCCTAGATTCCTTTAGACGAAGATGACCCAAGGCTACATTTAAGTCATAGAGCAGAGCAGAGCACTGATGACGTGATCGTGATGGCCACCTTGCGGTTGCTCAGGCTGCTTGTGAAGCATGCCGGCGAGCTTCGGCAGTATCTGGAACACGGCTTGGAAACAACACCTACTGCTCCGTGGAGAGGTGATAATCTAAAAAATGCCTAGTGAATAATTATTTCTGGGTAGGACATCTAAGGCAGTAAAATGTAGTAGTAGTTCCTTTATGTGTATTACTTAAATGTGTTACAGAATAGCTACATTAGTTACTGAGCTGCTGTTACACCACTTCCCTCTCACCTTTCAGAAGAATGGAAAGCTGAGAGGCAGAAGCTTTTTATACAAAATAAATTTTGGGGAGAGTGGTTAAAATAAGTTTCAAAAATCTTCATGCACGCTGTGAATCCAAAGAACAAAATAAACGAACAGACAAAATTGAAATAGACTCATAGATACAGAGAGTGGACTGGTGGTGCCAGAGGGAAGAGGTGATGGGGGATGAGTGAAAAACATGAAGGAATTAAGACATACAAATTGGTAGTTACAAAACAATCCCGGGGATGTAAAGTACAGCACAGGGAATATAGTCAGTAGTGTTGCGATAACTATGGGTGGTGCCAGCTGTGTACTGGAAACACCAGGGGATCACTACATTTGTAGAGTGTATCATTATCTAAACCACTATGGTGTACACCTGAAATTAATACAAAATAATATTGAAACTAGCTGAAAACATTTTTTATATACCCTTTGTAAAAATTGGCTATATCTACTTTTACAGTCATTCACAGAAAATACATTTCTCTAGAACATTTTTGAATTGCTCTAGATTTTGGTTATAGCTCTGTACCCTAACCATACTTGTAAAGCAAGACTACTGTGTACAGTTCTTTGTAATCACAGGGAGAAATTTGAGGGCCTTAGAAGTGATACTGGCACACATCAAGTTGTATCCTTTTGCATCCACTATGTTGATCCCTTTTAATAACTTTAAAGTATGTTTCTTTCTTCTTATCCTGAAGGAATTATCCCACAGCTTTTCTCACGCTTAAACCACCCTGAGGTGTATGTGCGCCAAAGTATTTGTAACCTTCTCTGCCGTGTGGCTCAAGATTCCCCTCATCTCATCCTGTATCCTGCAATAGTGGGTACCATATCGCTTAGTAGTGAATCACAGGCTTCAGGTATGGAATATTAAAATACTGCTACTTTGAGTATAAATTACTCTGCAAATAATGTTTGTTAGGTAAATTTTTTTGAGGCTTATATTCTAGAGTTGATAGAGTTTGTAGATGTTTTAAATACCATGTTAATAATTGCCTTTTATTGAGAGTAACTGCCGTGGGTCTGGCACTAGGATATGTGTTTTACATGTTGTCTTCAGTCTCCAGGAATCCTCCAAGCAGGGGAAATTGAGTCACTCTCATGTTCACTGAGCTGAGTAACTGGTGGGTGAGGGTTGAAACCAAGTTCAGGACTTGGGCTGGGAGAACACTTTATTTGTTGAGACTTCTTTTCTTGTATTTACCTTCTATTAGCTTCTAATATTTGTATAAAAGCTCAATTTGTTAAAAGGCAGAATATCCGTGATCTTTGTTCAGTTTAGTGCACAGAATGCCAATTATTTAAATGAGTGCTCTGGAGATGAAGAGCTCATCAGTGTTTTCTCTAATGTGGTACATACCCACGGGAGAAACATACAAAGTCTACCTTACTCTCCCATTTTATTATAGGGAATAAGTTTTCCTCTGCAATTCCAACTCTGCTTGGCAATATTCAAGGAGAAGAATTGCTGGTTTCTGAATGTGAGGGAGGAAGTCCTCCTGCTTCTCAAGATAGCAATAAGGATGAACCTAAAAGTGGATTAAATGAAGACCAAGCCATGATGCAGGATTGCTATAGCAAAATTGTAGACAAGCTATCATCTGCAAACCCGACTATGGTGTTACAGGTACAGAGAACCAACTCATGTGTTCCAAGCCAATTTTCATTAGAACCATTCTCCCCCCAAAACAACCTATAAGCAAAACCACTACAAACTGTTGTGGAGGTATTTGAGGAACAAAGCTTTTAGAGTAATTCAAAATTGGTTTTACAAATCTGAATTGATAGGCAGACTCACTAACAAAGGTTGTTTGATTGTTTCATGAACAAAAGATGCACACATTTAACCAGCAGCTTCCAGAGTTTGCAGAGCTGTGCAGTCTGTGGGCTTCTAGATGAGCATGTTTGGGTGTGCTGTGTCTGCAGGTTCAGATGCTCGTGGCTGAGCTACGCAGGGTCACTGTTCTCTGGGATGAGCTCTGGTTGGGAGTACTGTTACAGCAGCACATGTACGTTCTGAGACGAATTCAGCAGCTTGAAGATGAGGTGAAGAGAGTCCAGAACAACAACACCTTACGCAAGTATGTTTGTTTGTTTGTTTGTTTGTTTCAAAGATTTCATTTATTTTAAGAGAAAGGGAGAGAGAAAGGGAAAGAAACCTCAATGCAGGAGAGAAACATTGATCGGCTGCCCCTTGCACATGCCCCAGCCGGGGACTAAACCTGCAACCTAGTCATGTGTCCCGAGCAGGAATTAAACCAGCATCCTTTTGCCTTACAGAATGATGGCTAACTGAGCCCTACCAGTCAGGACATGCAAGGATGTTTTATACTCTGAAAATGAAGCTGCCTTTCTTTCATTTTTTTATTTTTATTTATTTTCTACCCACCCACATCTTTTTTTTATTATATTTTATTGATTATGCTATTATAGTTGTCCTGATTTTTTTTCCCCTTGCCCCACTCCACCCAGCAACCCCTACTCATTCAGGCAATCCCCCCCACCATTGTTCGTGTCCATGGGTCATGTGTGTAAGTTCTTTGACTACTCCATTTTCTACACTGAACTTTACATCTCCATGGCTATTCTGTAACTAACTATTTGTACTTCTTAATCCCTTACCTCTTCACCCATATACCCACATGCCTCTCCCATCTGACAACCATCAAAATGCTCTCTGTATCCATGATTCTGTCTCTATTATTGTTTGCTTAGTTTGTTTTTTTAGATTTCATTTGTTGATTTGTATTTTTTTCCATATTATAGTTTTGATCTTTTTTGTTAAATAAGTCCCTTTAACAATTCATATAATAATGGTTTGGTGATGATGAACCTCTTTAGTTTTTTCTTGTCTGAGAAGCTCTTTATCTGTACTTTGATTCTATGATATTTTTACTGGGTAGAGAAATCTTGGTTGTACATACCTGCTTTTCATGACTTTGAATATTTCTTGCCAATCCCTTCTAGCCTGCAAAGTTTCTTTAGAGAAATCAGCTGACAGTCTTACAGGAGCTCCCCTGTAGGTAACTAACTTCTTTTCTCTTGCTACCTTTAAGATTCTCTCCTTATCTTTAACCTTTGGCATTTTAATTATCATGTGTCTTGGAGGGGGCCTTTTTGCATCCATCTTGTTTGGGACTCCCTGTGCTTTCTGGACTTGCATGTCTATTTCCTTCACCAAATTAGGGAAGTTTTTCTTTCATTATCTTTTAAAATAGATTTCCAATTTCTTGCTTTTTCTCTGCTCCTTCTGGCACCTCTATGATGCAAATGTGGGACCTCTTGAAGTTTTCCCAGAGGCTGCTTCTACTATCCTAATTTTTTTGAATTCTTTTTCTTCTTGTTCTGATTGGTTGTTTTTTGCTTCTTTTGTTCCAAATCATTGGTCTGATTCTTGTCTTCATCCACTCTACTGTTGTATCCCTGTAAATTGTTCTTTATTTCAATTAGTGAATCCTTCATTTCTGACTGGATTTTTTTTTTTTTATGCTGTTGAGGTCCACACTATGTACCTTGAGCATCCTAATAATGAGTGTTTTGAAATCTGCATCTGATAGATTGCTTATCTCCATTTATATTAGCTCTTTTCCTGGAGTTTTAATATGTTCTTTTATTTGGACCAAGTATCTTTGTCTCCTCTTTTCAGCAGCCTCCCTGTGTTTGTTTCTGTGTATTAGGGAGAGCTGCTTTGACTCCTTGTCTTAGTAATGTGGCCTAATGTAGTAGGTGTCCTGTAGGGTCCAGTGGCACAGCCAAGCTGGGTACTCAAGGTGCACCCTTTGGGTTGGCTGAGTACACCCTTCTCTTGTCGTTGAGCCTTAATTCTTGTTGGCAGATCAATGGGAGGGATTTGCCCTGGCCAGTCAGCTGCAAGGATTGGCTGTGACCACTGACCACCAACCTCCACTCTCCATGGAGGGTCAGCTGTGCAGGGGCAGGATGGTGGTGCTCTGAGGTGATCTGTAGCTGTCCACTGGTTACACTGGCCCTGGGGTTTCCCAGGTGGTACAGGCCAAGGTCAGCCCCCACCTGTGTTTTGCTTGCCCAGGGCACGCGCCCCTTCCTTAACTATAAAGCAATCTGAGATGGCTGCTACTTGTGCTGGGCTCGGAGATTGCTAGGTGAAGCCAAGCTGTGAATCTAGGCTGGCTACTGCTATGCTGTGCAGGGAGCTCACTGAGGCCAGCTGTTGCTTGTTTTGATAGGATTTAGGAGGTTGTATAGCATGAACCAAGACCAGTCATTCATACGGAAAAGCAGCTTAGGTGGGCCCATAAGTTGGGTGGGGCAGAGTCTCTGGGGATCTCCAAGGTATTAGGGTCAAACAGTGTTAGCCAGGTTGATGGATTCTCAGATATGGCACCAGCTTACCAGCTCTGTGGGGTGAGGCTTTCAAAAAGGACAATGGCCTCTGTTTGCCTTGATGCCAGGCACATCTGTTCTTCTTTTTGTGCCACTTGTACCTTTCAAGCTGCTTCCCTGGTGCTGGAGCTCAGAGAGGGTGAGTCTGTGTGTGGGTTCTTTAAGAGGAAATGCTTGGGGCTCCAGAAATTTCTTCCACTGACTCAATCCCTGCTGGTTTTTGCAGCCAGAAGTTGTGGGGACTTATATTCCTGGCTGGAACCCTGGGCTGGGTAGCCTGGTGTGGGGGTGGGACATCTCGCTCCCAAGGTAACTCTCCCAAATTTTTATCCACCTCATGTGGGTGAGAGACCAGCCGATTCTGGGTCTGCGCCCATCCTACCAGTCTGGATGGACGTGGTTTCTTTAATTCTGTTGTTGTTAGACTTCCGTTCAACTTGATTTCTGACAGTTGTGAGTGATGGTTGTTCTATATTTTAGTTGTAATTTCGATGTGGTTGTGTGAAGAGGTGAGCCATGTCTGCCTGTGCCGCCATCTTGACAGGAAGAAAGCTGCTTTTTTTAAAAGTAAAAAATATATAACATAAAATTTGTCCTTTAACTAGTTTTAAGTGTACAATTCAGTGACATTAATTAAGTACATTCACAGTATTGTGCATCCATCTCCGCTATTCGTTTCCAGAACTTATTCTTCATCCCAAACAGTGTGTCTGTACTCACTGAACAGGACCTCTCAATCCTCCCGTAACTCCAGCCCCTGGTTATTGCTGGTCTACATCTGTCTCTGCATATTTGACTGCTCTAAGTCCTTTTGTGTCTCGTATTTCCCTGAGCATAATGTTTTGAAGTTTCATTCATATTGTAGTATCAGAATTTCCTTCTTTTTATGGCTGATTATTTCATTGTATGGATATGATACATTTTGTTTATGTGCTTATCTGTCAGTGGACACTTGGGTTGCTTCTTTTGGATTTGGATATTACCAACAGTGTTTTTATGACATCAGCGTACAGAAGGGTTTTGTGTATGAATCAGTGCATTTACAGTGTCATGTGGTAAATCTGTGTTTAACTTTTTTAGGAGCTGACATACTTCTCTCTGGCTGCACCATTTTACATTTCCACCAAAACTGCATATACATTCCAATTTTTCCATATCCTCAGCAGTATTTGTTATGTCTCTTCTTTTTCGATAGTAGTTATCCTAATGGGTGTGAAGTGGTTATCTTACTGTGGTTTTGATTTGCATTTCCCAGTGACTAATAATGTTGAGCATCTTTCTGTGTGCCTATTGACCATTTATACATCTTCTTTGGAGAAATGTCTTAGTCACATCCTTCACCTATTTTTGAGTTGGGTTGTTTATTGTTGAGTTTTAGGAGCTCACTATATATTCTGGATATTAATCCATCATCAGATATATGATTTGCAAAAAAAAAACTTTTCCCACTTTGTGTGTTGTTTTTTCATTCTTTTGGTAGTTAGTGCCTTTTGATGTATATATGCTTTTAATTTTGATGCAGCCCAATTTACCTATTTTTTCTTTTGTTGTCTGTGCTTGTACCATATCCAAGAAATCATTGTCAAATCCAGTGTCAAGACTTTCCCCTGTGTTTTCTTCTTAGAGTGGAGTTTTAAAGTCTTAGCTCTTAAGATATTTGATCCAGTTTGAGGTTTTCTTTGCATATAGTGTAAGGTGTAAGGGTCAGCTTCATTCTTGGGCATGTGGATAGCCAATTTCCTAGCACCATTTGTTGCAAAGGGAGGCTGCCTCTTGTATATGCTGGATTTATGACAATGCCATGTTGTAAGTTACTTTGCTAATACTTACTTTTCTTACTCTTTTACACTGTTTATACTTGATACATTTAAATTGTTCCTTATTTGTATAAAACTTTATGTCTTCCTGGTCAGAGAAGAGAAAATTGCCATCATGCGGGAAAAGCACACAGCTTTGATGAAGCCCATTGTGTTTGCTTTGGAGCATGTAAGGAGCATCACGGCAGCCCCTGCGGAAACGCCTCATGAAAAGTGGTTTCAGGATAACTATGGCGAAGCAATTGAAAATGCCCTAGAGAAACTAAAGACACCATCAAACCCTGCAAAACCTGGAAGCAGCTGGATTCCATTTAAAGAGGTACAGGAAAATCTCAAGAATGCTTCTAAAATGGGAACTCTTCTATGAGATACAAAATTTAAATAAGGGGAATCTCCTTACTTGGAACGTGAGAAGATTTTGAAAGTTCATGGAAGTCTGCTTCTAAGAAATGTAGAGAAAGGTGTTTTCTTCGTTTTGAGAATTTGGGGGTGAGTGAGTTTAGGTCACAGACTTTCACCTACAAAGGGTTCTCCCCAAGGAAGAGTGTACTCTAGGAAATTAGTAGTGACGGAGCTCCGGCCTTGAGCTGAGTATTGATTGCCTGCAGTATTCTCAGAAAAGATTAAGAAATGTAATCTTGGGCCTCCATAGCTTTTCTAATTCGTTATTTTGAAGTGAATTCTGCATAGGCTTTTTGGAGATGATTAGTATATTTAAATATTTGAGAATCTTTATCTTTTCAGTTTTGATCCTCCTTAGTTCTATATTTTCTTTGGTTTTTATCTGTTACAGCAGTAGCACTAGGAGTTGGGGGAGCCTGTTTATTACCTTGTAGCTTTTCCTTGTTTTTCCTTATCCCTTCTTTCTCTGGTTTACCTTTATGGTTCCTAGCGGATTTCCTTACTTTGGTAATGAGAAAAAGCACACCCTACTTTAACTAGTTAATACAAAATGTAAAATTGAAAGAAAACAGCTGGAAGCACAAGACAACACCAGCATGAACCGGGATGAAGCTCATTTTGTGTCGCGTAGCCAAAACTTGCTTCCTTGCATCCTTGCATTCCAGCAGTGGTTTCTTGCTTCTTTGTTGTCTTCTCAGTAAATTCACCAAGAAACCCGGAGGAGGAGACCTGAGGAATACATGTTAAACCCAGGGGTGTGTGTGTGGGCGGGGTGGTGGTGTGTGTGTGTGTGTGCATGTGCGTGCACATATGAAATAAGTCAGAGAAATGCTTGATGGTTGTGATCATTTTAAAAAGTTTTAAAAATTAAAAGGAATACCTGTGTCTCCATTTTTTCTGTAATGAAGCTAGAAAAATAGAATTAGCTAAAGAAATACATTTTAGAAGTTTCACATGTTCCTCCCTAATTCTCTCTTCCTCTCTGCAACCACTCTTCTGAATTTTTAATTAATCACCACCTACTCAGAAAAATAGTTCTTCCTTATTGATGCATTTCTAAATGGTATATTGTTTAGTTTTTGCTTGTTTTTTAACTTCATGTAAATGAGATCATACTGTATATGTGTGTGTGTGTGTGTGCTTACTGCTTCCATTATTTATTAGTTAGCCTTAAGGATTTGTTTTTTTATTTTATGATTCATCAGTATCTTCTGCATAGCTGAACATCAGTCTATTACGAGAAATACCACAGTTTACCCATTGTTCTGTCAGTGGGTACTGGGGTTTTCTCCACTCGTCTTTTTCCTTTTATGAACAAAGCATGCTACGAATTGATTTAAAATTATTTTCACATGAAAGCAGAGGCCACAGTTCATTGATTTGGGTGCAGATTTTTGAGTTAGCTGCAAATAGGAACACAAGTATACATGTGATCTATTCCCTGTCAGTTATTAGAAAGGATTGTTGTGTTGTTCTGCATACTTCAAGTGGTCAGAGCTCTGAGACCCACTTTTCAAGCTGCTTCCTAAGGGTATGTCTACCTGACAACCAACACTGGCTTCATCTTTTGCTGTATTGCAAGGAATGAACTAATGTGATTTGGCATTGATTAGAAATAGCTTAACAGTGGAGAATTAGTCTGCAGGCCCTGAATTTTGTGATCACAGAGGGATTTCCATCCATCTGCTGTGATTTTATTGCTAGTGTGGACGGAAGACGAAGGGGCATTGACAAAGTGAACAACCACCTAGAGCATACCAGCACACCAGTGTCACCCCTCCCCAGAATACCCAAATATGGGCAGGGACCCCCCCAAAAAACAGAATTATTTTCTGGAGGGTGGGCCTCTTGTAATACAGGCTTCCCCTGCTAGATGAAGTGTTTTAGGACTATCAGTGTACCATCTGGCATTGTTGTGAGAGGCTGCATTCAGCTTCGGTGAATTTTTTTGAAGACTCAACACATTTGTCCATTTCATGATGGGTGATTTATAGGTGCATTTGACCAAAAAAACGGCATGACCCCCCATGCCCCACTCTCTCTTATTCACCTGATCTCGCCCCAAGTGACCGACTTTTTTTGTTTTCCATGGATGAAAAAAGTCCTCAGAGAAATGTTTTGGCCATTTCTCTGAAGAGGTGAAACAAAAAATGGCAGAAGCACTAAAAGTCATCAAAATGGACGAGTTCCAAAACTGTTTTGAGCAGTGGGAAAAAAGTCTCAGTAGGTGTATTGCATCAAATGAAGAGTATTTTGAAGATGACTGAAGTTTAAACATTAAGAATAAATATACAATTTTTTATAAATAAATTCTGGGTTTTTTTGGGTCCCCCCTTATACTTGACCACAAATGAAATGTGTTGGTATTTCAAAGTACTTTGATGCCAGATTGAATGTGGAAGAAAGTAAGTGTTGTAATGATAACATAAACTTATTGTACCCATCTTACAGATAATGCTGAGTTTGCAACAGAGAGCACAAAAACGTGCAAGTTACATCTTGCGTCTTGAAGAAATCAGCCCCTGGCTGGCTGCCATGACTAACACTGAAATTGCTCTTCCTGGTGAAGTCTCAGCCAGAGACACTGTCACAATCCACAGTGTGGGTGGAACTATCACAATCTTACCTACCAAAACCAAGCCAAAGAAACTTCTTTTTCTGGGATCAGATGGAAAGAGCTATCCTTACCTTTTCAAAGGTTAGATTTAAAGGAGCATTCGCTTGATTATTAATGCTGTGTATGTGGTAGGAGAAGGTTGCTTCAGGTGAATTTTTATGTGTAGCTGGGAGTATCCTGTATCTTACGTGATTTTGAATGGAAGTGGTTGGATGCTGCGGAGTAAAATCTCCCATTCCCAATCTCTCTGCTTATGAATCTGTGCCAGCAGAATAACTGAGATACAGCTAATAATAATGCTAGGTGTTTATGACCGAATTGAATGTTCTCTGAAGCTCTCAGTGTGCCTACTTGGCTGTCCTTTCTTGACTACTGTTGCCAATTGAGAAGGACACAAAATGTGGAATGTTTCCATCCTTGTCCCATCATACTTCATCCCATTTGGTCACCTGCACTAGCTACTCTAACGTTGTTTCCATAGGATTGGAGGATTTACATCTGGATGAGAGAATAATGCAGTTCCTGTCTATTGTGAATACCATGTTTGCTACAATCAATCGCCAGGAAACACCTCGTTTCCATGCTCGACACTATTCTGTAACACCACTGGGAACACGTTCAGGGCTAATCCAGTGGGTGGATGGAGCCACACCCTTGTTTGGCCTCTACAAGCGATGGCAACAACGAGAAGCTGCTTTACAAGCACAAAAGGTTGGTAAAAGTTCAAGTATACATGTACTTCTATTTGAACATGCCTAACAATTACGTATATTAGTCTCCATTGTTATATGTGAAATACTTCTAGGTTTACTGCACTTGAGCTTTTTTAAGTTTGTAAGTTAAAGAAGGAACAGATTCAAGGTACTTAACAAAGTGTTTTTGAGGGACATTTTATAAAAGTAAAGTTTTAATAGGCAGAAATAATGACATTGGGTTAATCTTCTAGGCCAGTACTAGGGGCTAGGGTGGTAGTGTGGTTAATACTCATATAATTCACATCTTAATGTTTTTTATTTGGCTTATTAGGATCTTTTAAATTAAATTTGTAAGAGATAGCTTTGACTCAGGTTCTTTTAAGTATATAAGAAAAAACCTTAGAGTTAGTTACTGTTTTGTGCCTGTGAAATTTATACTTTGATGTAGACTAGCAGTTTTATTTAGGGTTTATTTTAGTTAAGTATCTGAGTGCTTAATATCTGCCAGGAACAGTGGTACTAAGTGCAGTGGATATAAAGATAAATTTTGTACAGTCTCAACCTCATGATGCCACTCTAGCCTGAGAAAATTATTCTAATCAGGCTAGGTATGGGAAGGAGCAAGAGTTTGAAAGGAATCACGCCCTGGCTGGTGTGGCTCAGTGAATTGAGCACCTGCCTGTGGACCAGAGGGTCGCTGGTTCGGTTCCCAGTTAGGGCACATGCCTGGTTTCCGGGCCAGATCCCCAGCATGGGGCACATGAGAGGCAACCACACATTGATGTTTCTCTCCCTCTCTCCTTCCCTTCCCTCTCTAAAAATAAATTTAAAAAAATATTTAAAAAAAAGTTTGAAAGGAATCAAGTTATAAAAGTAGATATAGGAGACTGCAGAACAATTATTGAAGGGTAAGTTGGAGATGGGCTATCTAAATTTTTGTCTATTTAATATTGATGAAGTCATTGATGAAGAATGAAATATGTGTGTAAATAAATGATAAGTTTAAAACAAATTATACATTACAAAGAAGAATGTACTTGGATAATGAGTTCGAATTGAACTTCAAGAAAATAAAACAATAGACCAAGTTTTTAATAAAATAATAGTAATGCCTAATTATGAGAAAGACCTAGATTGTAAGAAAGATGCATAGTCCAGAAGATTGGCTTTTTGGTGCCTGAAATTCACCTGGATGAATGGAGAATCCCACTGTGGGGGTGGGGAACAGTTTTAAAAATACTATTTTGCATTCAAAATAATCTTTATACTTACTTAAGTAAATCTTTTCTTTTAAAATAACTTTTTTACAGGCCCAAGATTCCTACCAAACCCCTCAGAATCCTGGAATTGTGCCCCGTCCTAGTGAACTTTATTACAGTAAAATTGGCCCTGCTTTAAAAGCGGTTGGACTCAGTCTGGATGTGTCCCGAAGGGACTGGCCCCTTCATGTAATGAAGGCAGTGTTGGAAGAGTTGATGGAGGCCACCCCACCAAATCTCCTTGCTAAAGAGCTTTGGTCATCTTGCACCACACCTGATGAGTGGTGGAGAGTCACACAGGTATGTTTTTGACTGTAGTCAGTATTGTTTCTCATGCCTGCTTCCTGTCTTGTCTGGGTCGCTCTTCTTTTTCCTCTCAGCCTCCCTCCACACTCGGTGGTTTGAGACCTGTATTTGAATCTTATATTACACTTATTTTTGCAAGACATGGCAATGATTTTGTTAAGGGCAGAACATAGGGAATTATAGGTGAAATGAAGAATCAAAAGGGGAAAACTAGGGAGGCTAAAGAATAGTTTTGTTTTTTAAAACCAGCATTCTGATACTATTGGGTTGGCCAAAAAGTTCGTTCTTTTTTTTCCCCATAAGATGGCTCTACTAGCATTTTGTTGTCTTTAACTTCATTTGAAACAATTTTGTTAGGTTATATTGTGACAGCTGTCATATCAGTGTGCATTTTAAAACTTAATCAAAATTGGTGAATTTTTGTATAGCCATTTTAATTATTTTTTTTCTTTTTTAAAAATATATTTTATTGAGTATGCTATTATAGTTGTCCCATTTTCCCCCTTTATTCCCCTCTGCCCTGCGTACCCCCTCCCACCTGCATTCCCCCTCTTTAGTTCATGTCCATGGGTCATATATGTAAGTTCTTTTGCGTCTCCATTTCCTATACTATTCTTCACTTCCCCCTGTCTATCTTCTACCTACCATTTATGCTTCTTATTCCCTGTACCTTCCCCCCCGACTCACTCCTCTGCTGATAACCCTTCGTGTGATCTCCATTTCTGTGATTTCTGTTCTTGTTCTAGTTGTTTGCTTAGTTTGTTTTTGTTTTAGGTTCAGTTATTAATAACTGAGTTTGTTGTCATTTTACTGTTTATATTTTTTATATTCTTTTTCTTAGATAAGTCCCTTTAACATTTCATATAATACAGGATTGGTAATGATGAACTCTTTGAACTTGACCTTATCTGGGAAGCACTTTATCTGTCCTTCTAAATGATAGCTTTGCTGGATAGAGTAATCTTGGATGTAGGTCCTTGCTTTTCATTACTAGGAATACTTCTTACCAGCCCCTTCTTGCCTGCAAGGTTTCTTTTGAGAAATCAGCTGATAGTCTTATGGGCACTCCTTTGTAGGTTACTGTC
>VMDR010022709.1:0-16040 GCA_007922815.1 Macrotus californicus | reverse complement strand
ATCCACTGTTTCTGCCATAGTGGCCTTTCTGTCCCAATAGCATTCCAAGCTCTTTCCTGCTCCAGAGACGTTGACACTGTATCTTCCACCTGGAGCGATCTCTTCCAGTTTGCATAGCTGACTCCTCATCATTAAGCTCTCGAATATCATCACAAACAAGCCTTTCTTTCTCTTGCGTAGTTAACCCGTTCCTGTACCACCATCACCAAATATTGTTTCCATTATAGCACTTCTTAAAATCTAATATTATAGTATTTTTCAATACAAGTCTGGCACAAGTAGTGCCCCTTTTTATTACAAAATCATAGGCATGTAATTCTGTAACGTAACACTATAACACTGAAGCACAACATATGATATTTTAGGTGAAATGTTCAAATTAAAACTATAAATTAGTACACTCATATTATTACCCTACCAACCACACTCAAGCAGGCATTATTTCTGCCAGACCCTGTAATTTATTTTTCCCAACAAAACGGAATGTTCTTAAAGATGGGGACTGCCTCTGTTGCTCACTGCTGAGAAAGCTACCTGGTTCATAGAATTCAAATATTTGTGAACTGACTGCCTGAGATTTTCTCTGCTGAAATTGTCTGTGTAGGCAGACTTCAATGATCTTCTAATCAGATGACAAAAATTTGAAAATATTTTTCATGCCAATGTACTTGCGTTTTCAAAGCTGACACGAGTGACTAGATTTCAAGAAATGTAATGACTCACCGAAAATATAAATTGACCTTTCCCTAAGCTGGAAGGCCCCTTTGAAATCGCAAAGGCCTCCCAGTGAAAATGAAGCATTATCTAGAGAAAGGGAAGTTAGGAGGACCAATTTTGAATCAGGAAACTGAGATCAGGTTAAATGGCATTTATTGACTAGTTTATCAAATCTCCAACTCTTTCAGATACTTAAGCATGACTAAAACATCTTTGTTAGGGATTTGAGATGCTAGAAACTAGCTGGCAATTTAACAGTGTGGTTGCATTTGGGTATTTACTGTTGCCAGATCTTGTGCAAGACTCGGAATACAACGAGAAAGACAAGGAGGGAAATGGATACATAGACACGTGTGCGTGTCTATACACATACACAGTCAATCCCAGTGCGGTATAACCAGCACTACAGCAGAAGAGAAGAAAAGAGGAAGTACATAAATACTGAGGAGTCAGGAAGGACCGATACAGAACGTGACCTTGGGAGGTCAAGCAGAGTGCTCACCTGGCAGACCAGTTAGTAAGGGGATTCTATGCAACACTCAGTGAAGAGAAAGCAAGGCTGGATCAGGAAATTAGCAAGCATTTTGGAGGGGCTATGTAGTTGGATGCGTGGGAGAGAGTGATAGAAGATGAGCCAGGCTAAGTCAACCCACAGAGGATCTTGATTAGAATAAGGAATGCGGATTTGACCTTGCTAAATTTGGAAGGTTTGAAGCTAAGACAGAGGAAAAGGGAAAAGCTGCAGAGATTCAAAGTTGAGCTTACTAAATTTAGAGATCGGGTGTTGGCCCCTCATTCTTTTTTCACCCTAAAACTGTTTAGGTGGATGTAATGAAGTAATGTTCAGGGCCATTCTCAACACAGGATTGGGAGAATTCTAAAATTGAAGAGGTTACTACTTGGGCTAGGTATGTAGTATTAGAAAGAGAAAGAGTCTCTGAGCAACTGCCATTTTATTCCCACACATACATACACATGCATGCTTACACACACAAACGCACATTGTCATTTACTTTTTATATAAATGTTCGTAGCAACTTTACTGAAGATAGCCTCCAAGCTAGAAACAATCCAAATGTCCATCAACACATGAATGGACAAACAAACCGTGGCACAAATCTATGAAATAAAATACCACTCACAAAAAAAAAATAGTTAATACATGTAAGAACAGGAATCAATATCAAAACAATCAGAGTGACAGAAAGAAGCCAGATTAAAAAATGAGTTCAGCCCTGGCTGGTGTGGCTCAGTGGATTGAGCGCTGGGCTGTGAACCAAAGGGCTGCTGGTTCGATTCCCATTCAGGGCACATGCCTGAGTTGCGGGCTGGGTCCCCAGCTGGGGGCGTGGGAGAAGCAACCACGCATTAATGTTTCTCTCCTTTTCTCCCTCCATTCCCCTCTCCCTAAAAATAAATAAATAAAATCTTTTAAAAAATGAGCACATATTATAGGATTACATCTATACAAAATACAAAAGTGCAAACTACTTTGTAGCTGTCTGGGGTGTGGCCCTATTATTAGGGGTAGGTCTTACTATTCCCATTTTATAGATAAAAAGATGGAGTCTGCTGTGATACACCGATTTTCTGGGAGTCTTTCTCTGATGCCAGATGTCAATATTGTTTTTAACCTTAATATGATTTTAGTATATTAAAGACTTACCATTAAAATTTTTACTTCAACTACTTAAGCAATAATAGCAAGATTTCTATTGATTTTCTGCTATGTTTGTAAATACCCCAACGCTATAGCATATAAAATCACCCGAAGAACTTACAGTGATTCTTAGTTCTTGGCCTAGACAAGTAGTTCTGAAATGCATTAGAATTGTAAGGGAAACTTGGTAAAAATTCAGAGGGTTAGTTCTCTGAATTTTTTTTTAATTACTACTCCTTTGATTCTGATAAACACTGATGTTTGCTAATTACTGTCTAAATAAATTAGAACATCCTGACCTGTGGCCTGATATTTGTATTTTTAAAAGGCCTGCCGGATAGTTTTATAACCAATCCATGGAAGAAATTTTGGCTGCAGTGTAAAACCTAAATTTATTATTGTCTAGTATAGTATTATTCAAAACCAGCCTCCTTCTAGTCTTATCTGAATTCTCTTCCAAGCTGCACACATTCTTGCCAGCCTGAATTTCTCACAATTCCTCACGATAACATCCAGTAGAATGTCCACAACATAGAAGGCATTGCTCTTCCATGCATTTGGCCCTCCTTGCACCCTTTCTCAAAATACGCATCCCCTTTCTCTCTCTAGGGGCTCATTTAATAGGCAGAATTCTGCTCAAACGCCTTCTCCTCATCAAAGCCTTCTCTGATATCCTAGGCTCCTTCCTCTATGTTCTCTTGGCATTTCAGTATTGTCACTCAGAATTGTTACTTTCTCTGTTTACACACTTCACTGTCTGCATCTTAAGTCAGGACATCTAATGAAAATAGCACAGACTTTTGAATCATATGGATCTGTGTAGACAGATTCCCAGCTGTGACACTTAGGAGTTACATGAACTTGGGCAAGTTGTTTAACTTCTCTAAACCTCAGCCTCCTTCTGTCAAATTAAAATAATCTTTCACAAAGATCTTATGAAGATTGAAGAGATAACAAATGGAAAGGATCTCCTGTAGTGACTGGATATGGTAAGCACTCAATACAGGGTAGCCGTTATTAATGTAATAGTGTAGTTGCTGGATAACGGATCGGTCTTATTGACCTTCATATTTACAGTACATGGAAGGCACCAACAGGTCTGCTGAGTGAATTTATCTTTCATATAATCTGAGTACACGCAAAACTTTCTGTTCTAGGGAAGATCATTAGAAACACGGTTTGCTAAACTATAAACCGTGTTCCTGGCACGAGAAAGGTTCTGATGCAATGCAGCCTCCACACCATTCACTTCAAATACACAATCACTGGGCCTTGCTCAAGGCTTGCTACACATGCCAAATTGCAGGGCTTACAAAGATTGTAACTCAAGCATGGCTTGCACATGTTCACACACCATCTTCCCCAGAAATGTCCTGGAACAAACTATTCTTGGCTTTGGAAGTTACGGCCATGGAAACAGCCCTCACACTCCTACACTTCATTCCGGGGAAACACTGAGGACTTCCATGCAAACACACGTAGAAGCTGGGTTGCAGGAGACAGCACACAATCTGGTGGGGTGTTTGAATGATGAAGTCAAGGCTGATTGCCAGGAATATCCAGCAGTTTTTATAGTGAAAAGAGCAAGCATTGTGGGCAAGGGGGGAGGAAAAAATGAGCAAGGCTGCTACTTACTGATTTCTGGTGTCTGGATTGTATTTGTCTTTGGGGCCTGCCAGAGTAGCAGCAAGAAAAAGAAATAAAACGCAACAATGATCTCTCCAGGCATTTCGATTCCTTTTGGAGTTTTACTTCCAAATGGCTGACACTCTGAATCTCTGTATGAATGACGCAGTTATATTAAGGATTAGGAGCAGGAAGGAGGTAAACTAACACAGTCTTAATTGAGGTCTGCAGTGATTAATTTTGCCTCTGCTTCAATTCATCCTCCACAAAGTCACTGGTAAAATTTTTCTAAAATTCTAATCAGATAAGTTTACTCTTGACTGAAGGCCTTCAACCACCACCTGCTGTGTATGGTATAAAATCTCCGTTCCCTAACCTAGGATATGACTCCCTTCACGTCTGGCCCCACAATCTTCTGTTCCCTATGGTCTACATTTTAGGCTTAGGAAAATACTTGCTCTTCTCAGAATGCAAAATGTGTTTCCTGAAACTCCATGCTTTTACAAAAGTTCTCTTCTTTTTTAAAAATGCCCTTCCTCATCTGATCTTCTTAGCCGAGTCCTATTCATTTTTTGGACACCCAGTGTTATGTTTTACTTGATCATTTCCACCTTCCCCAAGCTTTCCTTGCCCATGAGTTGACTATATCTGGCCTTATTCCAATATCCTCAACACATCCATCCATCCTAATACTGTAATGCAATTAGTTATTGACACTTTGTCTCCCCGATTGAGCATTCCTTGAGGGCACTGAAGAGAGTACTTTCCACAATTCTTCCCACTCTTACCTTCACAGGATACCCTCAGCCTGAAATAGCTTCATGTACCCTGGTCCTCTATGTGGACTGACAGGGAGACAGGGAAGGACACTAACATTCTGAGTTGAGTAAAGAATAGGGTATTACGGAAAGTGATAATTCCTGTGTACCAGATATAATGGTGGGAACATGAAGCTGAATTGAAGAAAGCACTTCTTGAATTTTTAGTTCTAGAACATATATCATATTTAATGAATTGTGTGAACTTCTTTAGTATGTTATTTTAATTAAACAAAATGATCTTGGAAGGTAGTTCTAATTGTTATGTGATTTTATTTTATTTTACTAATATTTTTACTGTTGTTCAAGTACAGTTGTCTCCATTTTCCCTCCTCCACTACCTCCCACCCCAGCTATCCCTGCCTCCCACCCTTGAACCTACCTCCTGTGGCTTTCTCCATGGGTCCTTTATACATGTTCCTTGACAACCTTTCCCCTATTTTCTCCCTTTATCCGTCTCCCCTGCCCCTCCGGTCACTGTCAGTTTGTTCTTTATTTCAGTGTCTGTGGTTATATTTTGCTTGCTTGTTTGTTTTGTTGATTAGGTTCCACTTATAGGTAAGATCATATGGTATTTGTCTTTCACCACCTGGCTTATTTCACTTAGCATAATGCTGTCTAGATGTTAGATATAAGGCTTTTCCGAGATGTTACTCCTTGTAAGAGATCCCGAATTGGAACTGAGTTACAAGGTGAAGACTATTTTTAAATAATTAAATCTATTGTTTATTAAGTATCTGCTATTTTCCAGGAATTGTCTTAAGTTCTCTGTATATTATCACTAATTTATAATAAACTATCACGATAATTGGGATTACTTCCACTTTGTAGATGAGAGATGAATCTGTGGCTCAGAGAAACAAAGTAATTTTTTCCTAGTGATATACAATAGGCAAGAAGCAGAATCAGTATTGAAATCTGTACCCAACTGACACCAAAATACCAGTCTTTCTACACCAATTATTTTGTATTCACCCAATGCCTTTGTAATATACAAGAGCTCATAGAAACCAACACAGAAAGCCTCTAAGCAAAATAAAGTTTTAAACAGTTTGCAGGATCTTAATAAGGTTGATGGAAAGGTCATCCCTCTGAAGAGGTAAATAAAGGAGTTTCTGAAATCTCTGGGCATGGAGAGAGGATCTGTTACCAAAACCTGTTTTAGGGAGCAAGAATGAAAAAATCTGTCCATCCCTTCTCCAGTTTTCTGGTTCTTGCACATCCATCAAGTAATGCATCCAATAAGCCCTCTGACAACAGCTGGGATACTGCAGAAAACTCGGACACCTCCAGGATAGTAAGTGATCAATACGATGAAGGCTCAAAACCACAGTCTTTGAGGAGATTTTGAAAAAGTATGGACATTTCAGTCAGGAGAATGAATAATTCAGCACAACTAAGAGAAAACTCTTCCAGTATTTGAAGGATACTCATACAAAAGAAGGAGCAAAACCAAGACAGAAATCCCAAGGAAAATCAGATTTCCTCCTAGGGCTCATATGTGGAAAACACACAAAGGTTTCTTCTCAACTATTAATAAGGGATGAACTTCCTAAATTGCACGGGGAAAGCTGGTGGGCTGCCCGTCATGGGAGATGCTCCAATAAAGGTGGGCTGACCACTTGGTGGAGATGTTGTAGAGAAAGCACAAAGATTGTGAAGGCTCTTAAAACTGCTGTTATTGCAGGTCCCTTTGATTCTGAGTGCTGCATTGGATTCAAATGAATAACATTGAAACCGCATTTACCACAGGCATTATTGTGTCTCTAGACATCTGAGGAGATGGATATTGTCTTGGCTCTTTAGATGGGAACATCTCGTCGGGAACAGAATCCCAATCACACTAGGTACCAAATGGACGAGCCACTGGGGTACAGCAAATCAGAGCGCCTTAAGGGAAGAGATGAGTCACAGATTACAATCATAGCTGGTGTCATTACTGCCTCCTGGGGCCTGTGCTACATGGCACTGAAGTAGGCTGAAAATATTATCTCCTTGGGGTAATAAAGTGTTCCTTGGTAAGCCCACAGATTCATTTTCCTGAAACAAATAAATCACTTGTGCTTTTCTTTTTCTACATTTTTTATCAACAGTGTAAGAGCCCTGCCTGCCAAAATATATGCCTAAAAAATAAGTGCATTTTTTGAGAGGGACTGTACAAAGAATAAACACAAAGCAGGTTCCATACCAGAGGTCAAACTAGACTCAAAACATGTGACTAGTTTGATGTGAGTTGTAGAATCCATGCTACCAAAACGTACAATTTTTGTGACAAGCTTAAGGGTCTAAATTCCAAGCAACTTCTAATTTTCACTGATGTTATATAGTCAAGAATACAAATGGCTTTAGGTATTGGAGGAAAAACTGTTGCTCCAAGTATAAATTCTGTCTAATAACTCAAACCACTATAGTTTTCCCCTTGAGTTTTACTATGCTCAGACTGAGATTTGAATGTTAAATATAGGCCAGGCAGACCTTTGCTCAAATAATTCCCAATCCTGAGGAATTGGAGGCTGCTTTGAAAAACACTTATAATGGTAGCATTTTGCAGAGGTAGCATGTACTGAGTTTATTTTGTGAAAAATTATTTTTGAGTACTATCTCTGCATCAGGTATTCTGCTGGGCATAGGAATGGAGAATATGAATAAGACATAGCTCCTTTGCTGAACAAACGTATAGTTGAATGGTGGGGAGACAGACTTACAAACATATAATGCAGGATTCCAGTGCTTCCGGAGAGGTATTAATAAGCAACAATAGTGATGTAAAGGAGGCCAACAATAGACTAAGCATCTTATGTGTGCTGGGGGTGGGTAAGGTGGGAGAAGAAAGTCTGCCGTAGAAATTTTCTCAAAAGACTTAATATTTAACCCATGGGCAGGATATTGGAGTTTATCTTTTCCTATATCAGTAAGAAATGAAAGAGCATTCCAGAGAGAAAGAATATGAGAAGGTGTTGGGGTGCATAGAAGCGTGGCATGTTTAGGAACACTTGAAAATAGCTAGTAGGGTACAGGCAAGAGTTGTACAGAAGATGGGGCTAGGAGGTGGCAGAGCGCAGAGCAACGTAAGTCTTTATAAATGTAATTGTCCTTTGTGGGAAGATAAAATGTTGTTTTTCCTATTTTATTTTCAGCTTTATTTAAATGTAAATTCTGATATTGCATATAACATACTGAAATTTTTTTATTGCTTTATTGTTGTTCATTTACATTTGTCTGCATTTCCCCACCACTCCCCCCCCCTAGATAAAATGTTTTTAAAGAAGGAAGTGACATGATCAGATTTTATGATTTATAAATATATGTGTCCATCTTGTGAGAATGGGGCTAGAAGGGTTAGAGGATGAAATCTAGAAGCCAAATAACAGTTGATTGCAAAATTTTTAAGTTTGATAAAATCTAGTGGTGGTAAGCCTGTAAGAAAACATTCATTATCATACACTACTGGCGGAAGTGTACATTGGTTCAAATTTTTAGAAAAGAATTTGGTAATATGTAACAACTGCATTTCTAGACTTTACCTTACAGATACATTCACATGCATGCACAATAATATTTGCTTGAATAATTGTGAACAACCTATAAGCTCATCAACAGTAAAACGGCTAAATAAAGCAGCATAGACTTATACAGTGCAGTGGGCTGAAAATCATTAAAAATAAGATAGGTTAAGTAATTGGCAACCATCCTGTTACCAATAACTAGAAAAGCTAAACCAAAATTAAGAAATACATTTTGAAGGCAGTAGGAGGCTACAAAATCATTGAAGAATTATAGGTCTAAGATTTAGGAAAATAAGAAAATCTGGAGAAACAAGCTCACTATTTCGGGTAGCTTTTCCTCTAGAATGGTCTGCTAGTTGTGAAACAGGCAGCTGAGAAGCTGAGTAGCTGTACATAGAACGTCAACAGATTCCTAGAACTAAGAGAGCAAAATATGGAGTTTGGTCTCCCCAAGCTATGCATGAGGTATCATTTTAATAAACATTTTACTTCAAGTGGAGAAGTTAAAACCTGTACCTACGAGTCATGGTGAGGCAGGAATGCATTTTCCCTCTAAGACAGGGGTGTCAAACTCATTTTCACTGGGGGCCACATCAGCCTTACGGTTGCCTTCAAAGGGCCAAATGTAGCTTTAGGACTGCATACATGTAACTACTCCTTAACAGTTAAGGGAGAGCTTGGTGCTGCTGCCGGGTAGAAACAAGGTGCTGGGCTGGATAAAACAAGGGGGAGGGCTGGATTCGGCCACGGGCCTTGTGTTTGCCACCTGTGTTCTAAGAGTATGAAGTCTAGCTTGGAGACATCTTCATCTCAAACTGGATTGATCCAGGATACCTACTAACACTAATAAATGTGCTCAAATCCTATATACATATTTCTAGAGGTAAATACATTATCCTAAGTTTAAATTTTACCCACAGTAGTTCATATAAAGTGATCAGCATTCAATAAGAAATAGCAAGGCATAAGGAGGAGAGGAAAGTGCTGAAAATCAATAGCAACAGCACACACGTGCACACACAGGCTTAGGATGCGTTCGGGTTGGACTGTGAGACTGAAACATTGAAAACAGCAGTGCTTAATGCATTCAAGGGAATAAAAAATACTACTATAAGTTTCAGTAGAAAATTGAAAACTATAAAATAACCAAATGAAAATTCCAAAACTTTAAAATACGGAAATTAAAATTAAAAACAACACGGATGGGTTTAATTACAGGTTAGGACAATTAAAGAGAATTAGTGAACTGGAAAATTAAAAAAAAAAAACATAGTACAAAATGACATGGAAATATAAGTGGTGAAAAACACTGAAAAGAGGTGAAAAGACCTTAAAAGTCATCTACACCACATTCACTATAGCAGAAATTAGTGAGATGTTGATCGAAAGTCTTTACGTTTCCTCCTTGGCACAAAAATCTGGCTTCCGTTTTTGGGCATTTCTGCAAGCTGAACACGGCCCTGAGACTGAGTTCTGGCCGGTGGGACAGAGGAGGAAGTGGTGTGGCCCACCTCTAGGTCTGGCCTGTAAAAGACACCTTATGTTATCTTCTTCAGGGATGTTGACGCATAGGTGACCTCGGAAGCCACATGTCGAAGATGGTTGAGCTCCATCCTTCCTGGTTCCTAAATAATTGCATGGAGCAGAGTATTTCACCCCCTGTCTCTAAATGGACTGTATGTGAATGAGAAATAAATGGCTGTTGTGTTAAGATACCGTCATTTCAGAGTTTATCTATGACAGTAGCTAGCGTTATCTTAAATAATATCCTTTGCAATTCCAGGGCCCTTCTTTGCAGTGTCTTTCTACTAAGTCTACTTCAGATTGAACACCTACAGTGAAGGGGAATGTCCAATATTCCAAGACAATTCATTCCTTCTGTTGAAAGATCTACCACTTATGAAAATTTCTTCCGGATATAATCTTTCTCTGAATTTACTCACTTGACTTATTTATTTGAGGTCCTTTCCAGAGGCAATCCTTTGGATATAGAATCAAGTTCTCATAAAGACTTCTCGTTTTAGAATGTTTTGAAAAATAAATAAAAAAACTGACATTTTCTAGCTGAATGACGTTAAGTGTGTCTCTTTTCTTTCAACTTGGCCTTAGCTGGCAAAATAATTGCCTTAGATTAAATTGATTTCTATTGTTAGTTTTTGTTCAGAAACGGTGAGACTAGGTTTTACTAATTAGCTCAGAAATAAAGAATGCAAAACGGGACATAAAATGTACAGAGTGTTCTATGACACGCAATACAATAAATACAATATGACATAATACAATGTAATGAGTGTACACTGTGCATCTATGTCTAGGTGCGAGGAGACTGAACGTTAGGTCTGCATGAGATAAAGGGAGATGGATGGCACACGCTTGCACATTCAAAACCCACAAAATTAAAAATCCTCTTTAAGGGTCACTTCATCCAGTTCCTTTCCAGCCCTCATGCCTTTCCAGCTTGAGCTCCTCCTACCATAGGCCCATCAAGTGGATGTTCAGATACGGCTTGAATTCCTCCACTGACAGGAAACTCATTACAGCCTAGTTTACTGCTGATCAGCAGGGCTGTGATGTGTACATATTAACAATGGATTTTTATAATGTCTGAAAGTAATTTAAGCATAGGATTACACATTCTTATGCATATGTACACGTACAAGAGCACATTAGGCACCACAGATATGTGAAGACATGTGAAAACACAATAGTGTATACTCAAAGGCAGTGTAAACACGTGCAGATAAAATTATTGATGGAGTTGTTGACATATTTATATGTCTCATAAGGCATTACTCACCAATCATTTTGATTATGTCAGGATATGAGAATCTTTGCTCACTCTTTCCAATGAGGATAAGGTCATTTCCTATCCCTTTAGGAGGTGTAGACTAAGCTCTTCTTACTTAATGGGCCTTTTAAGAAGAAGTAATGATACCTTTTTATAGTACTTCAGCTTACAGTGTTGGCTGGTCCACCCTGACCCTCCGAACGTGAGGTGTTCCCTTTGGTAGGCTGCAGAATATCTGCTAGGAGGAGAGAGTTCAAGTGGAATTTGGCATCCTGGGACGACCTATTTTTTTTCACACTGTGCAATGGGTTGCATCCATTCCCATCTTTTTCTGGAACACCTTCGTTTCACATCTGTATCATTCAGCACTTGGGGGTTCAAGGGCTGTATTCTTACTACCTCAAGGGGCCAAATAGTGAAATATTTACAGATCCCTCTGGAGCTGACAAAGTGTGTGATGATATATTGGCTATTTAATTTGCACAACCACTCTTGAGTCAGGTAGGGTGGGGATCTTATCTCAAATGGTAGTTAAGAAATCTGAAAGGCAATGGAGTTAGCAATGATCCCGCCTGATCCCTGGAGAGTTCCCACTTGACACCCACTCACCCTCTTCTTACTGGCAAACCCATCGTTTTGTTCAGGATGGCAATGTGTAGAGTCTAAAATGTGTTGTCTCCTACACTGTTTTAGGAAGGGGTGGGCATGTGTTTCAGTTCTAGCCAATGAGGTGCGAGTTGGAGTTTTATATGAAGGTGCTCATTTCCTGAGTAAAAATACAAAGGTTGGCAATAAGGGGACTTTTCTCTCTTTTTTTCCCTGTCTGGAAAACAAGTATGATGCCTTATGGTGTGGTTGCTGTTTCACAGCAGCAGGAACAGTAAGAGCAGCCAAAAATTAGCCCTTACTTCAAGCTAGATATTTCTAATTATTTTCTATAAATAAACTCACTTAAGTGTCATCAAATTATTACTAAAAGATATGAACACTGAGGCATAGAAAGGTGAATTTAACTCCTCCAAGGTTTCATAGTTAAAAGCAATAAAGGGAGGATTTGAACCTTGGGCTTCCGGCACCAAGCTGAGGATGACAAAGCAAAGAGTGAGAAGAATCTGGATCCCTGACAGCTTTGCTCAGCACCAACACCAGCCTCAGACACCTACTCTTGATCTTGTTCCATCCCAAATCAAACCTCTTACTTGTTTAAGCCACAGTAGTGGTTTTCTTGCAGCTGATTGAGATCCTGGCTTCAGTTTGGTTGGTTGCGATGCACAGAAGAGAGCCCTGGGCTGGGTACCCAATGAGCTAGGTTCAAGTTCAAGCAATGCCAGGTATCTAGCTGTGCAACACTGAAAAAGTCAACTCAGTTCCCTGAGCTCAGTTTCCCCAGTTTTGAAAGGAGAAACCTACATGGGATTTCTTTCTAGGCCTTTAAAAGTCTGCTCTCTTCCAAGAGTCTTCCTGCTGTTCAGGCTGACATCTCATGTTTTCTAATGTGTTAATTGCTACATCAAAGGATAGACATGAAGCAGTGCTTGCTATGTCCAAGGCCTTGGTGTTCAAATAGTAAATGGCATAGCTGACTCTGAACGTGGCCCTTGTCCTTTACTACCCTCCTGGTTATTAGTGCATGCAAGTCACTTGTGAAACCAGCACGTGTTGGGCTTCATACGATTAGAGGTCAGCTTGTCTTACAGTCTTAATGTCTCACTCCTTCCCTCTAAAACTACCCATCAGGCACACTAATTTCTATTTAATTCTGTTTTAGAAATATCTTGCAAAACCATGGAATCAGAAAGAGGAGTTAGTGAGAGGAGTTTTGCTAGGAGAAGACACTTTTGTCAGGCCAACTACACACAGTACCTTCATTTTGCTCTCTCTCAGTCATCTCCCTCAGAGATGTTGGAGTCACTATGAATCACTATTTTAGTTTCAGTCTGAGAGATTGTCTGCTTTAACAAAATGTCATCCAAATGTGACAAAACAACAAAGCGTCATGAATACATGCACAAATGAGTTCTGGTGACAACACAGCAGAAAGTATAAATACGGAATGAACACCAATGCTCTCTTTCTCATCGGGTCTCAGGCTTTCTATCGCCACAGATCATGGAAAAAAACCGACATGAATGCAGTTTTCAGATGGGCTTTAAGGACATATAGAATCAGGGAGTAATTGAATGCACTGAGCAGGATTGAGGCTTAGAAGTTACCTTGTCCTGACATTCTCATTTTTTGCTACCCATTAGAATCACCCAGGGGACTTTTAAAAATCCCATCAACCAGGCTTCACCCCAAACCACTTAAATCAGAGTCTCTGTGAGTGGCACATAGACGGTTGTACATTTTAAAGCTTCCAGGAGGTTCTATGTGCAGCTGAGGTTGAGAATGAGTAATCTCAGCCAGTTACCCCTTTATTCGGGTGAGGAGCTGAGGATCAGAGAAGAGAAATGACTTGCCTAAAGTCTCACCGTTTCAAACTGAGGTTTTTGATTCCTGCGGCCTTTGCCTTCTGCCATGCCACAGCAACTTCATGCTCTGGGAATTTTGGTCTCAGGCAACCTCAACCACACTGCCAATTCCAAAGCCAGTGTGGTACTGTATTTGTAAAGGCATAACACAGAGTTCTGACTCAGAGGTGTTTTGAGAATCAACCTGAAACTTTTCATGCCTACACAAATTCACAGTGAAGAGAGAGACAAGCTATGTAGCCCCAGTCTGAGGAATGGTCCTGTTACAGGACATAGAAGGACGAGGTGGGCTGGAAGACAGACAGTTAGAGGGAGGGTGAAGAAAGAGACAAGCTACATCTACTGGATCTCTGTGAGGATCCAAACGCTAAACACATGGATGAGCTTATTTAATCTTCAAACCCAGCTACTTAGTTGATATGTACAGGGATAGCAGTATTGGTTGCTAAAATATTCAAATAATTCTGTTGAGATTGGTAAGTAGCCATTGCATCAAGACAGCTGGTTGTCCCTCTCCCTGCTGTCCCTGTCTTCTGGCCACCTGCTCCTTTTTTTAGGACCCTCTCCCCCTCTCCTTGATTCAGCAAAGGGCTTACCTTAGACACAGAGGTGGCCTTTGGACTCTGCTCTGGTGCAAAGGTCCCCAACTCCTCTGATCCCTCAGTGCCCTGTGCTCCATGATTATTAAGTCTTTTGAGTATCACTTCTGTTCACATTCCTCCCCAGCCACACATCCCACAACAAATCAGATCCGTAACTTTACAGATGATAAAGCAGATGCTCAGAGATGGTCCAGGACTTGTCCAAGGTCACACAGTGAGCAAACGGCAGTTGGCCCAGCCACTTCCTGCACTTGGGTCATCAGGCAGTGGCTGTGTTTGAAGGATCACGCTCACTAGGTGACCTGGTATCCACTCCGTGTTTTAATTCTTCATCTCCTTTTCTCTAAAGCCTTAGCATGGAAAGAAGAAAGCTGTAATGGCTCTGCTTCATGACTCTCACACACTAAAGGTGCTAGGATGACTACAGTGAAGATGGCAATATTGCCTGCGGAGTTTTAGAAACAGAGAGACAAAGAAACAAAAAAAAAACCAACAAACAATTTGAGGGGAAAATAGTGATCATTTTAGGCCCAGTCTGGGAACTCATCCCCAGCACTGAGTCTGGAGGTGAGTCACGTAACCATGATGCCTACATCCACTACCATCTCTCTTCTCCCCTTTGTCTCCCAGAGTCCTCTCCCCAGACTTCAAAATAGTGATGAACACTTGCAGACACAGCCTGGGCCTGTGTGGGCATTACTCTGTCATGTGTGAGAAGCATTTAAACACAGAGAGTGCTAAATAAGTAACATTTACTGCTCCTTTACCACCCCTTTCCACACCACAAATAATCTGGAGAAAATTTTTTAAATATTGCGGAGTTTGTCTATTTATTTTGCATTGAACTTCACTTTCTTATCCTTCTAAGACTTATATAGAATGTTAATAAATTCTATAAATTGTAGTGTTTCATCAGAAAAAGAGAGAAAATGATCAAGAGTTAGTTTTCATTATGTGAGTAAAAGTTTGGGTGAAAACACATGAATTCAGGTCTCATCCCATGCTAGGCACAGACCTTGGCACCAAGGAGATACTCGAAGGAGGGCTGTTCCATCCAATGTCGAATGACAGAACTAGGCGTTTTCAAGGGAGAGTACAGGGAGACCCGGAACCGAATAGCTGATTTCTAGGCACAGGTGCAGTGGCAATTTCATTCTGCATTAAGTCATCATTTTTAGAACAAAGTAACTTTAAAGCAGGGTATGAGAAGGTAAAATCTACTATTTATGAAAGAAAAATCTAAAATTTATTATTTATAGAATCCCTACCCCTCAATAATTTACTGATACAAAATAACCTGTTTGTGAAGGAAGAAGAACGTTTCACAAAGAACCTTGAAGTCATGTTCTGGGTAAGATATTATAGCCAAATTTTCCCAGGCAGACAGGCCTAGATCCCAATTCCTGCCTGGTCGTTTACTGGGCACATGACCTTGGACAGACTCCTTAAGTTTTAGAAGCACTGGTTTCATCACATTTCACAGGGATCATCACTCTTCCTGCCTTCCTTCTCATGCTGCCATAGGAATGAAAAGAGATGATGGGTATAGCATTTATGGACTGAGAGTCGGGGTGGGTTAGGTTTTAGAGAAACATTGGTTTTGTTTTCCTCCATGTTAAGGTCCTTGGATACACCATGAGATGCTGATCAAAGATCTTATGACTTTACAGCATGTATGAGTTGCACCGCACACATACACACAAACTGTTTGGAAATGTTAAAATAAGTTTTCCCATAATAAAATTAAATAACCTATAACCAAATTGAAGAATTAATGATTGTTAAATTTTATAATTATAATAACCCTTTTCTCCTTTTCCCAGATAGTTTACAATTATGAAAGTATGCATAA
>VMDR010022708.1:0-16035 GCA_007922815.1 Macrotus californicus | reverse complement strand
ACACACACACACACACACACACACACACTTGTTAGAATATATATATTTGTTAGAATATATATATATATTCTAGTGTTTGAAGACTATCAATATATATACAAATTAACAAATAAATGAGATCAATTCAGAGAGTACTAAATTCCTGGAAGAAAATAAAACAAAGTGATGTGACAGGGGGGCATCTCCTGTTTCATAGCTGTGTGACATTGGGCAAGCCCTTTAATCTCCCTGGGACTCAGTTTTCTGGTCAGTAAAATGTGGATGATAATATGAGGAATGGGGTTGTGACCAGATAATCCTGTGAGGCTCCTTTCAACTCTGAGATCTGTTTCTCTCCTCTGATTCTCTTCCAGAACTGCAGGCAAGAAGCAAAGGAGAACAGAAAAGAGGAATAGACAGAAAACAGCAGCAGTAAGAGAAGTTGGGATCTGAAGAGAGAGGGGTACACAGTGTGCTTGTCTGACAGCCAACAGAACGGAACTGTTTGTGCTAGAAATACACACACATTTGTATGTGTGCATGTAGTAAGAATAGCATTGTAACCAATTCTGTTTTCTTTCAAAACTCCTCCTTACAAAATGATCTAAAAAAAATTAGTTTTTTTCTTTGTTTGTTTCTGAAGATTTAAAAGTCCTTCCAGAAAAATATCCTTGTGCTATTCACTAATTGGCTAATTTACACTGTCCTCACACACAAGCTTTGTGGCTACTGAGTGCTGCGTACCAGATTTTTCCCTTTACAGAGATTTACGTGACATGATGCTACACTCTCTGGAACCTTTCCACTGCGTTTTGGAGTACATAGTTGTTTTGTTTTTCTCCTCCAGGTGCAAAATGGGTTGATAACAACCAGAAGCTGGCTTGTCAGCACTGTGCTCTTACTTGAGCTTGGAAAAATACCAACACAAAACAAACATCACCACCACTATCACCTGCGACTCCATCTGATGTGTTATTTTCTCCCTCCTGGATTGCTTTCTGAAGCACTTTAGATATTTTATACATAAATATTGACATGTGTTTCAGAAATGTTCTTCCATTTTGTATATATTTTTAATCATTCATACTATACTACTTGCCAAGTACCTCCTTTTGGCTTTATTTCCCTCCACGGCTAAAAGGAAGGTCTTGAATTTGGGGAGATTCTGAGTAATTTATTTTTAGTTTTCTAATTTTGGAATTGAACTTTTTCTTACAATAGAGAGTCTTTCAAATATATTTCCTTTGTTTTTAAAAGTTTTTCATATTTATTTATTCCTTTGTTTCTTTTTCAAATTTCATTGGGTTTGAATAAGTTTAATTCCATAGATAACAAGGTCTGTCCAGAAAAAGTCCAACCATTGTTAATATGAGAACGGTTTGTGGGACATCAATGTAACCTGGCAGACAAGGAGAGTGGACTGCCATGCACATGCATTGATGCAATGATGACTTCACTGTACTAGTCAGTTGGGGTGGTAAATGCCATTGAGTGAGCGTGTATACTGTGTGGCTGTCACATTCAAAATGACTGAGCAAGTAGAGCAAGGAATCACCATCCAATTGTGTATTAAGCTTGAACATTCCTCCATGGAAACTATTCGGATGATTCAGAAGGCCACAGCTGTGGGCAAGTGGTGATTGGAGCTTCATCAGAACAATGTGCCTGCTCACGCATCACATCTCATGCAGAGTTTTTTGGTGAAACATCAAATCACCCAGGTGACTCAGCCCCTCTACAACCCAGATTTGGTGCCCTGTGACTTCTGGCTTTTCCAAAAACTAAAATCACCTTTGAAAGGGAAGAGATTTAAGAGCATTGATGAGATTCAGGAAAATCTGAAGGGGCAGCTGAGGGCAATTGGGAGAACTGTGTGAGGTCCCAAGATGCCTACTTTGAAGGGGACTGAGGTGTCATTGTCCTATGGACAATGTTTCTTGTATCTTGTTTCTTCTTCAATAAACGTCTCTGTTACATAGCTGGATACCTCTGGACAGACCTTGTACACTGATAGATGACTACATACCAACTAGTAATTAAGCATCAGAGTTATAAAAATGAAAAAGCTACTAGTATTGCTGCCTCCACTAGTAAATATTTGTTTGATTCTTTATAATTAATAAAATGACCTCACCTGTATTTCTTAGTTAATAATTACATTAAATGTGTATGACAGGTAGGATTTATTTTATAGATAAGGAAACTAGTGCCCACAGATAATTAGTGGCCCTCCATGAACCAATAATCTAAGAAACCCTTTAGTAGCTTATGATCTGTTTGAGAAGTTGTGATAGTTTTTAGGACGGAAAGTCCATCGCAGCCTCCCTAGGAACCATAGGTTTTGTGTTTTCTTATAGTTTCTTACAGATCGACCTGGAACTAAACTTTCTATGTTTCAGATATAGAGCATAAGGGGCAATTTTGCTAAAGAGACAGGAATGGGAAGAAGGACCTGAGTTCTAGGTTGATTCTTTGGCATGGACTGCAAACTAAAATGACCTATGACCAACAAAAGAAGCAAATTTAAACTCTCTCTAAACCATTTGGTTTAGTTAAAAGCAGTTTCTATGTTTAAATCTATACTTAAAAAAAACCTTTGATATTGTAAAAAAAAAAAAGGAGAAATCTCTGAGTTTATACCAATCTTAAGAACAATCTTTACTAAGAACAAGGCGTCAATCTTTTTAAGGAGTTTCATTTTCTTAGTTTATAATAAACAGTAAAATTAAAAATGAAAATAATTTCACATTGCTGTTTTTTATTCTCTTTCCCCTTCTGCATGCCCCCTTGGCCTCAGGATTTGAGGAATGATCATTTTTACTTAGACTTTGTATGCTAAAATTTTTTAATATAAAAAATTATATAAACAAGCATAATTACCCCAGATGTAAATATCTAATTGTGAAATATACTATAGGAATTGTGGCATTAAAATATGCATTGAAAAAACAATAAGCAACATAACAAGGAACCAAAGAGAATGTTCTAACTGAGGCATGATTTTCCAAGCACTGTTTTTCTCAAAAGTAGTGATGCGGTTCAGGACAAGCTACTTCAAAATATGGCACCTTGGCTTATTGACTTTTTTAAGCTGAAGGAATTTGAGAAAATGGTAGAAGCTGAAAGAACACTCTGACCTGGCCCCAACTTGTGCCCTGAAACAAGCCATAACACCCTCACCAGAGAGGTGCTCTCCCTGAACCAGGAGGACAGCAGCATCCTTGTCTCTGAAGACAGACTATGAGAAGAACATGAGCAAATGCCCTTGTTAAGTTCTCCCAGTTGCCTGTACTTACCCCATACTCTGTACTCCCTTAAACTGACATATTGCCTCACAACTGTCCATTCTTTATCAACATCCCTGTAAAGATACTCAGGTCTGACTGTCTCTTCAGATCTTCATTTTCTTTTGAAGGCTTCCATGTCATGAAAAACTTATATTAAATAAATTTGTGTGCTTTCTTCCTACTAATCTGTCTTTATCTATTTAATTTTCAGACCCAGCCAGGAACCCTAAGAGGCTTCAAGAAAACTTTCCTCCCCCACACCAGCAAAAGTATAACATGGCTTTCTATATATCAAAGCAATGAAATAGTAAGAACTTAAAAGAAAACCAAATAGCTCACAGATGGTTGGTTCAACTTCTCTTTAATAATTATAGGAGCATATGTATTTTTTCTTTGTTAGTTTATAGAGGAAACTAGCATATGTCAAAGCATTGCAGTAGATGGACAGATTTCCCATCACATCACCCTGGTAGCACAAATCCTGTGGATGTGTTCCCCTGATCACATTAATTATATTCCTAGATGTTGCTTTCATCTTTCTTCTTCTGCCCTAATAGGACATAGATTCTCCATTTTGAAAATTTTACTTATTTTTTGTATTTGTCAAATGTGTTAAACATATGGGTCCTTTATTTGCTTTTGAGAACACGCAGTAGGCTAAAAATCTAAACTTGACATAAAGGTCAATGATGACTAAGATAGTAATTATACTATTAAGTCCTGGGTTTCTATATGATAACAAGCTTAAGCTGCACGTTTGCATTGCCAGTAGAAATGAAGTTTTCATAGGAATCAGTTCTTTGCAACTGGTTGATATCTAAATAAAATATTTAAAAATAATAATTGTATAGTATGGGCAGAATAGTATTGAAGATTAGATATTGTCATCATTAACTTTGCTGCCCAGAAGTCGCCGTGCAGCAAACCTTGTTCACTGGTAGTGGTTTGAACCAAGTCATTAGCAACTGCGGCATGATGTTCCTTCTGCTCTGCTAGGAGAAACTGCCAAATGAATTTTTACCACCACACATTTCATGCCAAGATCCTGGGTCAAAATCTCAGACACAGTACTTTTGGAAGCCCCAGATCAGCTTCTAGTTCTTGCACTGTCAGTCGTCAATCTTTGTTGATTGCAGCCCCTGCACATTCAGCATTCTCAGGGGTTCTGTTTGTTGCAGGCCTTCCAGAACATGGATCACTCTCAACAGATTCTTGACCATCTTTGAAGCATTTGTGCCACATGTTTATTTGCACTGAACTCATTGTATTGTGTCCTGAAAGCCTTCAGAATCATCTGAATAGTTTCTGCAGAGGAATGTTCAAGCTTAATGCGAAATTTGATGTAGATTCATTGCTCTACAAGCTCAGTCATTTTGAATGTGACAACCACATAGTACACTTGCTCACTCAATGGTGTCTACCACCCCCACTGACTAGTACAGTGAAGTCATCATTGTTCACGCATGTGCATTCCAGTCTACTCTCCCTGGCTGCCAGGTTGCATCAATGTTGTGCAAACCATTCTCATTATATTAACAATGGCTGGACTTTTTCCAGACAGACTATAAAAAGACTTTTTCTTTCTTTCTAAAAAGAAAACTTCTTTAGAGAGAGAGATGAAATGTAACCAATTTGCTATTTAATTAAACACAAAGAATTAAAACTTGGTTAAATAAATACTTTCATGAGTCATCACTTCCACACTCTCTTCTATTAAGGAGAAGCTAGGTAAGAATGGAGGGAGATGCCCAGAGTAAAGTAGACAAAGGGAAGAAAGTGAGGACGTCCTACACAAAGGGAAGAGCTGTGGCCCAGTACAAGGTAGAAAGAGAAAGGCAGCCAGAGGGAGAGAACCTGAGAGAGAGGCAGGGACTGTCCCTGCTCCTCCCCATCCCTGGCCACACACTTGCTCTTAATAAGTTCCTGTTCACACTGCCCAGTCGTCTCTACTTGAGTGTGTCCTTTGCACCACGGCCATTTCTCGCAGTGCCCCCACTTTTCTTTTGGTGTATTGAAGACTATGGTTTCAGTGGTGACCCACTTGGCTTGTCAATTGCCTTTGACTTACCACATTTAGGGGCCAAGTCTGTTCTCCTCACAAGGGCAATTGCCACACTGTGAAAGATCCTGTTATTGTTTTCTTCAAAAGAAGCCTTTCTTATTTTGCTATTGAAGATTCTGTGAAATTAGTGCAGTTTCCTGAGGTGTGTACCTGTAGTTTACTTTTTTTTTTGAGAAACTGCTCTTGTTGCTTCACAGTGTATCTGGGTGCCTAACAATGTGCTTCATTTAAAAAGCCTTTTAGGAAGTCTACATTTTTATGCTGATATCTTTCTCTTTAATATTTGCATAAAAATTGTCTCAAAACCCAATGTCGACATGATATACATTTACTATATATAATGTAGCTCTATATATATCAACCTATGTCTCAGTCTATATCTATATGTGTAATTTTGCCTTTCCACTCCTTAAGGAAGAACATGAATGCTGACTTCCCCCTTGCATGGAAAACAACCTCTCCATCATGTGGACTGTTAGGGTATTGCTACTACAGTGAAAGTCACACAGTGTTCCTGAAACAAAGAGCCTGAACTGATTTTAAAGGAAAAGAATGGAGCTCCTGGTAGATTCTTATTTTTACAGCTCATACTATTTCACTGTTTCTTATGTGTCATTAAATAGTCTCAGCAACTTATGTGAGCCATTCCAACAATCCTATAAAACAGATACTCTTACTCTCTCCATGTCATAGATGAGTAAATTGAAGTTGCCCAGGATTACAGAGACCATATGTAACAGACTTTAAAATTGGACTGAGAGCCAAGCTTGGCCCTTGGATGAGATATTTCTTGCCTTAGTTTTTCTCCAAAAATTCAACAAGATATACTAGAGCCTGGATAAGTATAAAATAATACTAATTTATGTTCATTGAGAACCAACAATGTGTCAGGTACCATCTAGCCCCTTTAAATAGTCTTCATCACTCTTTTACAGTGACAGGACATCAAAAAGCTAAGGAAATTCCTGGGCAATTGCAATGGGGAAACTGAGACAAGAACATTAAAGAGGCCAAAGAGTCTGAGCAATTTACAGCCAGCTGGTGAACTGCAAGACCTTGTCTCCCTTAACCAGGGATACTCGAGGAGGGCAAATGGTTTATACCTCTCCTCCCTAACCAAAGGATATGTAACTTAACTCTCCCTGGTCTGGGAAATAGGGAACAGAGACCCAGTTAATATCATATGTGCCAGCCAAATCCAAGGACAGATGAAGTCAGGGAAACAAGTAACAAAAACCCCATTAAAATCCAGACAGACCCAAAATAAAAGTAAAACAGTATAGCAGACCAAAAAATACTCCCAACCCTGCCAAGTGCTCAGTTTAACACATGAGCATCTTAAAAAGGCACCTGGAAAGCTGAAGAATATTCTGCTGAAAACCTCCCCTAAGATTCTCACCCACAGAAGAAAGATAAAACCCTCAGGACAAAGATTCAGTGAGGGCTCACTCTAGAGCACACCCAAACCCCTTCCTGGCCATGCACCTGTCTGTTATTTCCTCCTAAACTCTAAGGATCCCCAGGAGACTTGCAGCCAGAGGAGCAGTGGGCAGCAGCAGCTCGACCTGGGCTTACACCACCCCCCATCCTATCTCCAAGGCCCCTTTTCTCTGATTTCCAGTGAGCTAAAGGCACCTTGGCTCACTCCTTTCCTATCACATTTCTAGGGAGCCAAAGCAGAGCATGGCCGAGGCTGTCTCCTATTAGGGTAGAAGGACTTCTTCTACCCTAAGTCCTTCCTTTGTTTCACTAATCCCAGCTTTAATAAACATACTCTCAAAATCACCTGGACTCGTATTGTGAAATCTTTCCTACTTGAAGTCAAGAACCCACATACTACAGGCCAGCCTAAAGCAGACATGCTCACTCCAGGATGGTCCCTGTCTGGTAGCATTCCCATTCTATCACCCTTCATGGTGAGAGATGAGGAAATGTTGAAGTCTACACGTACCAAACACTGAAGATATACTGGGAATGGAGTTCATTCTTGCTCCAAAGTTTATATGGTTCCCACTATTACTCACCAAGGCTCTAGAAAATCACCTAGGAAATATGACCTTTACTCCTCAGCAAAGCTGGTAAGATTAGCTACAACTAATATATCACTGCACCAGCAGACCCATCTCCCCAAGGGTAGACAAGAGACAGATGGGGAGATCTGAATGCTTCTCTTGTATAATTCAGGTTTGCTTTTAGTGTGCTATTAAGAATTAATTAAGAATTAATGCACTCCCCATTTGCTTGCTCTGAGAAAAAACACAAATGGATTTTTGAAATTTTGTGGATCTCAAGTGCATGAAAAGTGAGTCTCATTTTGATTCAATTAACTAGGGATATTATCTGAAAAGAATTAACTCTGTCATATATCAAACATTTAGAACAAACAAGAATAAACTTTTCTTTCTGCTATTCATTTATTCATATTCATTTGTTCAACAAATATTTACTGAGCACCTACTATGTGTAAGGATCAGAGTTTCTTTACCCAAAATCTGGCAGCAGGCATGTGACATGGAGAGCTATAATTGTCCTGCACGGAGGGATGGAGACCAGTGTTCATCCAGAGAAGAGGGTCTGAAAGTTCTGAGCAGAGTAATGAGAAGGAGCTTTCTGGGAGAGCTGGCATATGCACAGATCCTTGGAGGAAGGGGGAACAGTGACAGATTAAGATGGCAAAGTGAGCAGCAAGATCCGCCTGGTTCAAAGGCATGGCGGAAATCCAGGAGCAGTGAGTGGTGTAGGAAAAGCTATGGCTAAAGGCATAGGCTGGAGTTAGACTGTGAAGCCATTTGAATACTATGCTAAGGAGCTTAAATTTTACCTGTATGTCAGTGGTTCTCGAAGTGAGGTCTCTGGTCCAACAGCATCAGCATCACTTCAGGTCCTACCCCTGGCATACTGAGTCAGAATCTCAGGGTGGGAGGCTGGCTCACCAATATGTAGTTTAACAGACCCACCAGGTGAGGCTGATGCATGCTAGAGGTTGAGAACCGGTGTTGTAACCACACCTTGCAAACTGCTCTGTGTGCTGGGATTGGATGACAGGTGGGCTGCAGATACTGACTTCCCGGGTCCTTGGGGGGCCTGGGCCAAACCTGCCACATGGACTGTTGATGTGTGCAACCCTCCGCTGCATTGGCTAAGAATGGCTTTTACATTTTTAAAGGATTGTGAAAGAAGAAAAGGAAGAAGAGGAGGGAGAAGAAGAAAAACATGAGGAATAAAGAAGGGGAGAAAAAAAAGAAAGCAGAGGAAGGGGGACAGTGTGGAATATAGTCTGCAAAGCCTAAAATATTTACTATCTGATGCTTTCCAGAAACCGTGTGCTGACCTCTGGTGGAAATAGGGAGAAACTGTTTTTTGAGAAGAGCAATAGGCCCATAGAACGGATTAAGGACATTTAATGTAATAACGATGTACAGAAAAGAAAAAGTAAAGGGAGCTGGACCCTGTGAAGCCAAATAGTCTAAACAATGCCACAGTAAGGTTCTCAGCAACTGAAGAAATCACCTACAATATCCAGTTCAGCAACTCTCGGGGTTTGGTTTGCTTTAGTTTTGAGAGAGTAGTGCAATTATGAGAGCGTAGAAGCCTCTTATTTAGTGTGGGGAAAAAAACAACCTCATGTCTAAATGCCTAGTGGGTGTTTGGAATTACCTCCATAATATTTAATTATTGTCTAGAAGTAATATGCACATAAATATCCCAGTTATCTTGTAAAAATGCCAGTTCCAGTTTAGTAGGTCTGGATCCACTTGAGATCCTTCATTTCTAAGAAGTTCACCAGTGGGGACCACACTTTAAGTAGCAAAGGTCTAGGCTGAGCTCCAATGGTTATTTGAAAAGCAAAATTTTAAGCTCACATAGTAAGCGTGGGAAATAATCACTCCAGCCACAGACATGTGCTGTAATATATGATGAAATCCGTCACCCAAGTACCCCCTCCCTGCTGTTGGTCACTGGGAAGTCTGCCCTCTCAGAGGGGTGGCTTCCAGGAACAAGTGCCTGAATGTGGAATGAAGAGTAGATGGAGGAAAGGGCAAGAAAGGAAATAGCAGATGTGGGGGCTGGGGAAGATATGGTAGACCCTCCCACAGTGGCTGGAGGCAGTCTGGCCTAATGGTTTGGGGAGTCGCACTCCCTTGAACTTCAACTCCAGGCTCCTCCGCTTACTAAATGATCTTACATAATTTCACGTTTTTTGTTTTTGCCACGGTTCCTCCTTCATAGATAGGGATATCAATTCCTCAGAGCAGTTGTAGGGAGTAAGGGAGAAAGCCAGAAAATAAGGTGATGCAGATGTGAGACTATAATAAACTATAATGAACAGTAAATAATTGTAACCTTCAATTTTGAGATAAAACTGTATCAGCTTGAAGTGCAAAGGAAGCTCTCCAACCATCACAAGCATTAAACAAGTGACCCAGAAAGGCATTAATGTTACTAAAGGATAAATAACACAAATAAATAGTTAAATATACATGTTGGTCCATACATAGGATTTGTGTATTAAATATTTGGGATTCCCTCCGAGAAATGACATGCATGTAATGCGGGGGCATTATTAGTTTGCTATTCTGACTCTACCACACACACTGTCTTTGCTGTACAAGGAAGGCTTGCACTACCTAGTGGATGAGCATTGCCACAATTAGAAAAGCAATGAGACACACAACAGAAGGTGTACCTAACTTTCAAAGGAAATTTGTGTTTCATGTCTAAATTATATTTCTAAATTAAAACAAGGCCTTTGTAAACATTTTGATGTTAGGTGGGAACGTACCAGGGAATCCCAATCTGGTGGCAAGATACGTGTTTTCGTTTTCATAGGGACGCTTTAGCACCTTGGACACATAGCCTGAGAGGGCACACAAGTTGTGCCCATTACTCTTAGTTCAGTTAATTAGAACTCTCTAGGTCCTGAAGCACTTTGCTTCTTTATTGTTTTCTGGTGTTTCCTTATTCACACTGGCTGCTAAGAGCTTTCCTTTCCACTGTGCCTCTACCCTACCCTACAGAGATGGAGCAGAAAGAAAAGCAGGTCCTCAGTGCCGGAGAGACCTGGGACCAAATCCAGTCCAGCCTCCACCACTGGACACCTGCATGGCCTTAGAAAAGGCTCTTTCTCTGACACTTGGTTTCCTGACCTGCATCGATACCCACGGTGGTGGATTATTGACGATTAGAGATAATGTTTGTTGTTTACATTAAGGCTGTACATAGAAAATAAGAAATGCATGTGGGTTTTTGTTGTTATTATTGAAGTGTCACCTCACATGACACCTATTCTAAGTATTGTTGGTGGCCCTGAAGATGGAAGCAATTTGTACCTCCTTTGACATCCAGAGGTACACTGTGTTTGCATCTGATTACTCTTATATGTGAGATTTTAGTTATTTGGTGTGGAGATTATGGTCTCTATAGGCATGGAATCTCCAGATAAAAGATTTAGATTTCCAGATTCCTATGTGCATCATGCATCCAGCCAGGAGCTTGCAAGTAATAGGTGCAATAATGAATATTCAATGAATATTTCCTTAATGCAGTAAAAATCACTTTTTGACAGGACTCACATCACGTTTGAAGTTGGTATACTTCTGTTTTTTCCTGGTTTCTCCAACTTTTCAATGCCCCACCAAAATGAATTGCATCAGACACCAAATGTTTCACAATATTTTCCCTCGAGTATGATTTATTTAAGTCATATATAATTAGAAATACAGAGAACTAGAGCAGAATAAAAAACACAAGAGTTGTATAGCTTGTCTTGTTAAAAATTAAATAAAAGAGGTACTGGTTAAATGAAGAGGCACATGACAATGTAAGGTATATGCTGGGTAGCTGGGGGGTATAACTGCAAAGCAGGACATTCAAGGTGCAGCGGCCTAACGCGTCAGTGTCCGTCTCCGGGATGACTCAGTGCTGTCATTTGCAGAGGGACGGGCACTTGTAACCCTGCGCTGACTTCCCTAACTAGCACTAGGTGGCAGCTGTCTCAGAGAGACAGAAGGAAGGAAGAAGTAAGGAAGTAAAGAAGTTGGGAGGGGAGGAAAGGAAGGGAAGGGGGAGGGAGCGCGGGAGATTAGGAAAGGAAAAAGTGTGGGAACAGGGTGACGACTCTCCTGCAAATATGGACATGTTTTCTCCACTCCTCTGGAAGTTCAGTCACAGTCCTCTAAGTCAGGTAATCTGGAAAATTAGGTTCAGCCCTCCTAGAGAAATTGATAAATTCATTACATTCCTCTATTGTTCGAGTAACGAAGTCTCTAGATCTTAAAGTATTAATAGGAACAAAGTGGTCAGGCTTCCTATGTCCATGGCGAAGGAGTGTTTCAATGTACTTCTCCCTCGAGAGGTTCTATAGCTTTACTGAAAAGACAACTGGCTCAAATAGGAACAAACGTAATTAGACTCTCCAGCATCAGATTCTATTTTCAATGCAGAATGTTTTCTAGCTGGTAAATAGCTACTTAAGAAAAGACAGTTAAAGCAGTAGTTACAGTTTCTTCATAAATAGAAATAAAAAGACCTTTTTTAAAGGACAAAATGTCACCATGATGTACATATATAAATTTCCCCCAACACATCATTATAGATCAGTCTCTACTGCTTCCATGTAAAACATCAATCGCATTATCATGTCTATGATACAATTCAGTTATGTAGCTGTTTTCTACACAGGATTCTGGTGAAACAGAAGTGGAGAACCTTATTCACAGAACATTCGAAAGCTCTTTATACACAGTTTATGCACAAATATATCTTAAATTAGAATGATGCATACCTAATATGCATATAGAATATGGCTTACACATTAAGAGATCTAAGTTGTGAGTTATAAAATCCCACTCTTTAGACTTAAAAGCTTCTGGTTGTATCCATTTCTAAAATATTGCTTAGCATTGTGGAGCCCAGAAAAGAAGCAGGCACAACTGAGACTTTTTAGGATGGACACACCCTCCTTCCCTTTAATCGATGGCTGCTCTTGATTTTTTCCATCCATTTTCTGCCTTTCACAAGAACAAAGCCACTTAGTCTCACAATCATTAAAGTGTTTATACAGTGAAAAGTTACACCACCTAACTATGCTTAACTTTGCTTGTCAGCTAATAACAAATAAAGGTAGTTCTTCAGGTTGGAGCAAAGGAAAGGCTCTGCACATGCTCAGGCAAAACATGACAGGGAAGCAGAGTCTCCAAGGGTGGTAGTTTGTGCGGTAAAATGTAAAGTCACATCAGATAATGTTATCTGTACAGAAAAGCATGGGCTTCCGTTCCCAGATATTTTTGAGTACACACCATATATACATAAGCACACACATAACACTTCTCGTTACTTATCCCTTGGCCTGTTATGTATTTTGTTACACCCTAATGGGATCAACACCCCAGAAGGCAAATTCCATTCTCAGTTCATGTGTCTGCCTCCAACAGCCACCGAAGGTTCTTGTCATCTGGGATCGTAGGTAATGAGTGACTTCTGTGGTGATGGTGTAGGTGATTCATTGGTGCACTGAATCCACAGGGATGGGTGTGGACCAGTCTGCTGGTTCCAGGTCAGGTTTCACTGTGGAGTCCCAGCTCCAGAGTTAAGCCACCGTGTTCATCAACCAGGTCACAGTGCCAAGACCACAACGCTCCATTGTTGTTTCAGGACTTCAGCCACAGCTTCTGAGCAGTCCTGTCTCATTCTGTTCCCATGTATTTAAAAGAGCAAGGACGATCTAAGGGGTCTGTTCCTCAGAGCTGTAAAAAATATTTTCCTTAATTTTGTTTCTGCTTTCCTTTTACTTAAGACTGCAAAAAAGTGTTGTTATAGCATCGTGCGCAAAACAGTGGAAGAATGTAAATTTTAAAAACGCCTCATCTTCTGCACATGTATTGCATATCCACCTATGCTAAAACTGGGTTCAAAATAACAACAATTTAAATCTGTCCCACTTTTGCCTTAAAAATGTCTCTGGATTGACTGAAGAAGGCCAAATTGAGGAGGAAAAAAGATGGCAGAAGCACTGGCTAAAAAATCTGATGGCAAGTTTGAGTGTATTTATTTGGCCAGAGTTCTTAGTACAGAATTTATGTTCTTCCTATTAATTCCTTCCATAGAAGTCCATAAAAATGACCACACCCCAGTGTGTGTTGAGAGAGAAGAATATAGTTCTGTAGAAAGTTGAGGAACTAGGATGTTTTAGCACTGTTTTCATTACCCTGAAATGAGATGCAAATGGATATGAAGATCATGTTTTAGTCACAAACAGACAACAATTACCGTGTTGCAATTTCCCACTGGACTTTATACACCTTGTCGAACTAAGTGTAGTAGATATCCATTCTATATCCACTGGAATTCCTCTTTCTATTTCTCCTCTTTGTGTGTGTGTGTACATGTGTGTGCGAGCATGTGTTTTGATCTCAGTAAACATTTGACCCTTTGGATCAGAAGTCATGCATCTAAATAGCTATACAGGACTGGCAGGTAGTATGAATGCATTAGGTGGGCCTGTATAAATGTAGAACAAGTATAATTACCAGGATTGTAATGAAGTAAAGATGTCCTCAAAAATATTTTAAATCACCGTGGAAGTCAAACAGTGCAAACACACAGGCTAAATCCAACCCACAAACCATCAGTTTTAACCTCTTGGAAGTACACTCAACAGCAAAGAGCCTAGAGGCCAAGTTTGACCTTCAAACATGTTTTGTTTGGTTTATATAATGTTTCAAAAGACTTTGAACCAACATTAAAAATGGGAAGATTTTACAAAAAAAAAATCTCTTAACCTCTAGAACACTTGGAAACCCGGGGCCTTCACTCTTACATGGTAAGGATCTGCCAGAACTAAAGGGTGGCGGACAGCAGGATGGGTGTGCAGTGCCCCACCTGTCCCCAAGGCTGACCAGGCCTTTTTTCTTCCAAATACTACCCCTGAGTCACAGTTGCCAATTGTTGCCACTCCTGTTATTTTCTGATTTCTCCCACTTCCATCATTTAAGAGACCTCCCTATTTCTTGATGGCATGTGAATTTCACCTGCTTGATACCTGGAAGATTGTGCCTGTAGGCAGGGCTTTCTCAAACTGAGAAGGAAACTAATGAACTTAGTAGGTCCTGATGGGAAAACAATTATCTAATGGTCTTCTAAGCTACGGGGGTTTGAATATCGTTGTTTAGTTTGAGTGAGTCTCAGACTTTTCCAGCTTTGGGGGTTTTTTAATTTAAAAAAAGAGAAAGACTTCATGAACTGCTATCTGAATCTCATCAAAGTTTTTTACTGACAAGATGCCAGATAAATTTTACAGATAAATTTTTTTTGCCTTAGACATTTTCATACTCGTCATTTTTACAAATGTGCTGGTAACCTGTGATTCCTACACACAATTTTTGAAAAATGTTCATAAATATTCCAGCTTGATATTATAAATGCATAGAAAATGCTGATCTTAAACTTTTTCTTTTGAAGCCATATAGTGTACCCTGCTTAGAGGCATTCAGTAGGAAAGAATATTGTTTAATTTTGTTTAACTCAGTTGTCTAATGGTATTTACTTGACAACAAAATCTTTTGTGCTTAAACATCTATAAATATTCCACTGGATTCGTTTTCTCTAAAATATACTTTGAGGACTCTAGTGTATGTCGTCAGGACCAAGCACACTTCGGAAAGCAGCTATGAGCTCTAAAGATGAGAATTTAGAGTTTGGATGAAGGGAAAGGAAAGAAATTGCTATAGCTCACATAATATATTAAAGTGGTTAAATCTAGAGATGGGTTTTAGTCACTGTACAGCCCCTTTGTGGCTTGATTTCTACCCAAGCTTCATACGTAAAACAGGACTCACAGTCACTACCTCTGGGGTTACCGAGTGAGATAATACATGTAAGATGTTCGCCACAGTGCCTTAACTGGAAAGTGATATTAATGAAACTATTATCATCAATCCATCTTATAATCAAGTGAAGAATACTGAGCAATAAATCATCTTAAAAACTAATCACCTTTTAACTCTTTCATATCTACAGCGACATTTGAGGAGCTAATGATAGCATCTCAAACTTGTGCTATGGCTCCCTCAGCATCTTCTCTTGCTCCCACTGCCACCCCAGCAGCAGGACACATTATGACATTAGGCTGTGTTCCTCACTTTTTTAGGGAGACACTATGACACCTCCACTATAAATACACACCCTCCCTGCCAACCCCCTGCACCTCCTCCGAAGGCCCAATACTGTGGTTCCCAACTCTAGTGTACAGAAACGCAGTATCAGCAGACGGGGCAATTAAAAACTCAGATTTCTAAGGTATCTTTCCCAGAGTTAATAATTTGGTAGGTCAAAAGCGAGCCCTAGAAGCTGAATTTTTAAAAGGGAACCATGGAGGCATATGTCCATGGATTTTATTATATATTGATGTTTTCTTCAAAATATGTAGTTGTTTTGTTATAATCATCTGTTGTAAACTTCATATTTCCTACAGGAAATAGAAAAAGAAATCAGGATTAAACCTTCCCATTGACTATAGCCTATTATTTTTGAGGAACTAAAATGTCTTAGTAAGTATGATTTTTAATTATAAGCAAATTAAGAACTTTTTGAAAAGGTAAATATTTAAGATTATGCCTCAGAAGATAAAAATGGAGGTTTTTAAAAAAAAATATGGGAGGATATTTAAATAACTTTGCCTCTAGTGATAGTCTGTAAGCCATTCATTTC
>VMDR010022707.1:0-16034 GCA_007922815.1 Macrotus californicus | reverse complement strand
AAACAGAATCACAAAGGATTGGAAAAGTTGCCTTTAATTGGAAGCCACAAAACATAAATTATACCAATCATATTAATATTTAACAAGGAATGAGATAATGATGATCTTGCCCCTCCATTTTAATTTGTTTCAGTTCCTTATAATTTACCAAAGCCTGAAGTCTGTTGAGTCACAGAAGAATGAGAATTTACTAGCCAAATGATATTTATATGGCAGTATCCCTACACCTTTTGGAAACAACTATCAATAACAAACTTGTAAGTCTGCAATACTATGTGCCAGGGAACAATGGAGACTGATCATAACCTATTATAACAAACCCTACGTTAAGATAAATCAGCCTTCCTAGCTTCATTAGCAAGTCACTTCCCTAAAGGATCTGCTGTAGGAAAATAAAAAGTTAATGATGCCATTATTTAATAGTTTTTAACCCTCTCCTGTCAATCTACACAGTCATTGTTGAGCATGTTTTAGCCATTCAAAATGGGCCACAACGGTGGCAGCTATAAAGGCCCGAGCTTCGAGCTTCAGAATAACTGAACTTTCATGGGAAATCTGACTCTGTATTAGTGACTTCTCTTCTTCCTTTCCAAAAATATAATTACTTCCCCCACCCTACCAAAAAGTGCTCCTTACTCAAAAAGCTTCCCCTTCCCACCTTCCCACCACACTTCTGAAATTCCCTCTACTGAAGTTACTTCTTTGATGGAAATATGACTTTCAGAAAGCTCCTTTTAGTAAGAAAACAAAATTGGTGGCATTTATCCCGTTAAGTGAAGAGTATCTTTTCCAATAGCGGCATTGGTTGGTTCATCACCTACAATGTGATAGTGCGGAGCTGACCGTTGCGTTCACTTTCACATTTATCTCTCACCAGCAACCTGTGAGATAAATGTCATTACTTCCATGTTAGGGAGGTGGGAACTGAAACTCAGGGAGATTCGGTAACTTGTTCAAAGTCACATCTGTAAGTAGTAAGGCAGCAAACTGAAGCCAACTCTGTCTGACTCTAGAATGCAAACAGCTAAAATCTTAAAAAGGAGGACCTGAAGAAACCCAACAGGAAACAGTATGTTTTAATGATAATAGCAATAAAAGCAATGGCGATATTAATGATTTTATAAAGTGCTTAGTAAGTGCCAGGCACAGTACACCAAGAGCCTCACACTGGTTTCCCCACTTCTCCTCTGCCTTCTTAACATCTATGTAAAGGCAGACAGTACTTGGTAGAAAAACCTGGAAGAGGAAGACATGAAAAAGCAGATTTTGAATAATTTACAATTTTATCAAAATTCACCCTTATTAAAAACAATTTTAATAATCTCTGAAATTTTAAAAAGTTGTTTCCGAGGTTCATGAATGAACGTGAATAAGTAACTTACCCTAAAAAATTAACAATAGCCAATAAATGTACGCAAAATGTCACCTTCACTGGAAATCAAAGAAACACAAATTGACAAAGAAGCCATTCTTTACCTCACCAAAAATATGAAGCTATTTTTTAAACTATCACTTCCAGCATTGGCGAAGGCATGGTGACATAAACACTCTCACATGCGAAAATACGAATTAGTACAACCTTTCCGGAGGGCAATTTGGAATGCTGGATTGTTGGCCACAAAACTTATAACACTCTTTAACCATGTAATTCTAATTCCGGGAATTTATACTAAAGAATAAGCACAGGCAAAGATTCATGTATTATTTTAATATTGAAAAATTGGAAGTAATCTTCATATCTCCAAATAGAAAATAGTTAAATAAATAAATCATAATAAAATTATAATATCTGCATATACTGAAATAGTATTTAATTATTCCAAGTCATATTTTTCCAAAAATTCTATTGCCATGAAAAAATATTCAAGACATATCCGAGGAAAAAATCTTAGAGGGCTTATTGCTGGGGAGTTACATTACCTGTAATATTTCTTTCTACTCAGTGTATCTTATAAATGATCTGTAACTAAAATTTGCTGTTAACTAAAATTTTTTAATCCAAAATTTTATTTTTATTAGTTATTCTCTAGTACAAATCTTTCAGGCAGAAATACACTTGCATCTTTTTTAAATGATTAAAAATAGGATCACTCTGGGGAAGGGAAAATACTTAAACTGAGACAATACAACACATTTTTTCTCTTATAATAAAATGCTTAAGCAGCCGGATTATCTAAACCGCGCGAGGTTTCGAACGAAGAGGACACCGACCCTACACACGCGGTCCGTGCGGGTGCTGGGAGGACAGTGCAGACTTGTACTTGAATTCTGAATATTCATTAGAGCTTCATGGGAATATGAAAGTAAATCTGAAAACCAACAACGTATTTAAGAACTAACAGACCTGTTTAAACCCTAAAAATATTTTAACTAATAATTTCATAATACAGTTCCTACAGATATTCATGTGGCTTTTTAGGCTGAAATGAATCAAATTTAGCAAACATCTAATATGCCCCATGTACCTTAAGAATTCATCACGAAAATGAGAGGGCATACCATTCTGAACTTAAGAGACCAGAATTCTAGTCAAAATACTAATTACAGAACATTTCCTACTTACACTACTCCTTACACTAACACCACGAGCAATGGTGTGCTCATCCTTACATCTGTAGGTAAGGGACATGCACTGTGGAGTGGGACACATTTGCACCCAACTACTAGCTCTGTCATATGATCTTTGTAAAATAAGGAACTCTCTCAGCTTCAATAGCCTCAATTTGAAACACTACTAGCAATAATAACTATCTACTATTAAGGCTGAAATAAAATTTCCCATTCAATGCATGGTAAATGTTCAATATATGTTAGATATAATTATTCTAATAAATGTCTTTCACAGTTTTAAATTTTTCTTTCCATAATAAAAACACAGGTTCTACTTCTAGTAATGGCAGAGTAGCTTATATAAGCCCTCCCAAAACAAATGTTGCAAACAATGAACTATAAAAAATAACTATTTAAAGGCAATTAGCAACCAAAATCAGACAGAGGATGGAAAGGAGTCAACCCTTGAAAGAAGAGAACTGCAGTTGCCAAGAATTCTGTGTATGTGGCTTTTTATCTTAAAACCCCCCGGAGTTCACACAGTGCAAGGGCAGTTGGAAGTCAGACAGACAGCCACAGTCTTACTGGCCTGAGGATTGAGAGGATGAATTTGTTTGTTATTAATTTATTGTCTCTAAGCTCTAAACTCACCTTTCAAGACCTGCTCCACAATAACCCATGGAATTCTCCGTTACGGTCAACATGATATTGAGCTTTCTCAGCAGAGGGCACTAGAGGACCACTGCAGGAAGAAGAGGCACTCCGATTTTTTTCTGGCTACTGCACAGATCAGTGGTGTCAATATGGGGACATCTGGTGGCACTTTCCTCCAGCCAAGTGCTAAGAACACTCAGTCCCTTAACAAATTCACAGAGCCCCCAGCTCAGCTTGTTAATTACCTTTCTGCAGCCCTCTCAACACAGATACTGCACACTCTAGGCCTCCTGCCCATGCAGATGCCTCAACTCCTGCTTGCTCCTTCCCCTGGAGGTTTGTACCCCAAGCCCCCGGCATACAATGGTACTCCCTTCCCCTGCATTCCCACATGACTGGTTACCAGTGTGAGGTGACCAGTGTGAAGCTTGCCTGTGTCCAATAGTTGCTTCATACTTGCCTAGAAATTGCAGGGCAGTTTTGGCCCAGGCAAACCAGAAACTTCTCTGCTATCCAATGGCTACAAACTATACTTTCTCCAACAAAGTCTCCAGACTTGGGGAAGCTTCACCTTTCCAAGCCTGTCTTTTCTTGGGTACTCTCCCTAAACCTTAGGATACTCTAGAGAATTCATTTAAATGATAGATACACTGTTATCATAGCTTAATACTTCTTTATATTAAACTACCCCTGCTTAAATCACAGTCTCTTGACTCAACCCAAACTGACACAGATTAGCTACAGGAAAGGAGACCACAGTCCAAGGAAACAGAGCCCTAAGATGGGATTCTGGGACTCATCTGTTTGGGCTCTTGGTTTTGAGGGAAGTATGAGCTCCTTGCCAATGAGAAATAGGATACTAATAACCCATGGAATGCAGTGGTATCAAAGTTAATCAAAATACCACCTGTGGTTGTAATGAAGCGCCAACCGAAGCAAGTGCCTAGGGGCTCAAGTGGCTGATGGACTGCACAATGTCACAATTACAATGACAACTATAAGAGAAAAGTGACAAACTCAAGTCTATTGCTCTCAGCTCAGGTTGTGGTCTGAGACATAGGCCTTCCATGACAGCCCTAAAAGACTCTTACTCTCTGTAGACACTGAGCAGATCTTGCTACAAATGAAACACAAAATTGTGTGGGTTGCTGAATTAGGACAATATTTGAATTCATAGTCTCACCAAGCTTGTTGTCTGAAATTTAGGGTACTGACTGGGAAAGAATGGGATATTGAAGCTTGAAATAGGGAAGAGTTCATATAAACAACGAGACCAAAAGAAAATGGAATATCTTTAAATGTTGAAAAAAAAACTCTCCATCTAGAATTCTAAATTCAGTGAAAGCATTCTTCAAAAATTAAGATGAAAATAAAGTTATTTATAAGAAAAATAAAAATTGAGAGAATTTATCATCCACAACCCTTCCCTATGAAAATTCTAAAGGAAATTTATCAAGTTGAAGGGAATAGATACCAAATGAAAATTCACATCTTTGGGAAAGAATGAACAGCACAGGAAATGATAAATTTATGAGTTAATATAAAAAAACATATCTTCTTCTTTCTTGCCCTGGCCTGTGTGGCTCAGTTGGAGTGTGGTTCCTGTAACCAAAGGTTGCAGGTTCGATTCCAGGTCAAGGGCACATACGTAGGTTGTGGATTCCATCCCGATCTGGGCAAATACAATCCCCAGTCCGGGCATATACAGGAGAGAGCCAATCAATGTTTCTTTCACAAGAAAGTAATGACAAAAAAAATATCCTTGGTGAGGATAAAAACATAAAATAAAAATAATTTCTTTTAAATGTATCATCTCTCAATTTCTTAAAAAAACATGACTGTCTAAAGGAAAAACTAAAACACTGTGTCACGGGGTTCATCGTGTATGGCGTAATACACATGACGATGACATCACAAAGACTAGGACAGTGGTCACCAGAACTAGACTGCTGCAGGTCCTCACTCTTTACACGAATTGCCATTGTAAGTGGATCAGTAAGTATGCACACTGTAATACCAAGAGTAGTATGTTAAAAATTGCAAATAAGTTAGCAAAAAAAGCCAATATAAAAACTGAAACAGAATATTTAAAGTTCATATATCATAATTCTGTAATATCTTAACATTATACAGAAACATTTTGATTCACACTATACTAGCGATTTTGCAAATCTATCAGTCTATTATCAATGGAAATGAATTTATTTGCTTTCCAATCTCTGTAATATCCTCTGTGCTTTGATTTTTTTGTTTCATTTTCAAACAAACCACTTTAAACAAAATAGTTTAAACACATGTCTGAAGTACCCATGGAAACAAAACTGAAATACATACATAAGCAGGGAGACATATAAATAAAAATACCAATAACATGTAATCAACACAAAAGAATAAAAGCCTGCATTTTTAAAAAATCACAATTAAAAGGACATAGCTGCTTCCTCAACATAAGAAGAGATGCATGAAGCCTGTCCAGAAAGTATTCAGCCATATACTATGAAAAATAGAGACATTTCTTGAAGAAGATACAAGATTCAAGAAACTTTGCACACAGGGCAATGACACCTCAGTCCCCTTCAAAGTAGGCACCTTGGGACCTCACACAGTTCTCCCAGTTGCCATCATGTGCCCCATCATATTTTCCTGAATCTCCTCAAAGGTCTGAAATCTCTTCCCTTTCAAAGGTGATTTTAGTTTTGGGAAAAACAGAAGTCACAGGGCACCAAATCTGGACTGTAAGGGGGCTGAGTCACCTGGGTGGTATGAAGTTTCACCAAAAAACTCTGCATGAGACGTGATGCATGAGCAGGCATGTTACCATGATGAAGCTGCCAATCACCAGTTGCCCATCGCTGCAGCCTTCTAAATCATCCCAGTAGTTTTTGCAGAGGAATGTTCAAGTTTAACACAAAATCTGACGCAGACTCGTGGCTCTACACGCTCAGTCATTTTTAATGCAATGGCCACACAGTGCACATGGTCACCCAAAGGCATCTACCACCCCCACTGACTAGTACAGTGAAGTCATCATTGTTCATACATGTGCATTCCAGCCCACTCTACTTGACTGCCAGGTTACGCTGATGTGGTGCAAACCATTCTCATTATATTAACAATGGTTGGACTTTTTCTGGACAGACCTCATATATATTTATATAGATCTCATCCTAAAAAACAGCATCATACTTAACACATTGCGTACCGCATAGAAATCTCTAAGACATACGCCAGGGACCACATGTTTGTGGGTAAACTGCACGTTATTTAAATCATCATAACTACAGATCGTCTCCAGAATCATCAAAACAGTCATCTGCATCTTCGATCTCACTAGGAATATCTGATAAATTATTGTTAAATACTTCCAGAAGTGTATCAGTTTTGTTGATTTCCTATCTTTTTCTGAGAGGGGGCATTTCTAAAAGCGCCAGGAACTTGAAGACGAAGACTATTCGAATGACCAAAATACAATGTAACTGCAATGCTTTATGGGTTCGTGCAATTATATAGTTTTTCATAGATTGACCTGCACGGTTTCCACCAATGAGATTGCTTCATTCGATGTGGACAAGACAGTGTGTTGACATCTAAGGTCCATAACAGATGGCGCGCAAAACACACAAAAACTCGTGAGCGGTACGCAATGTGTTAATAAAGAAACTCTAGAGGTATTCCCAACAAAATCAGAAAAAAGCCAAAAACATATCCTCTATTACCAGAATTACTTAGCACTGTTCTAAAAGTAACAGTTCATGCAATTAGTTAAGAGAATAAAAGTTTAAAAATTTAGAAGGAAGTAAAGTTACATGGTTGAATTCATGGAAACACAAAGAAATGAATGAAATAAGCTATTTTTTAAAAGCCAATAAAATTAATATAAAAACAAATGGCCTTCAAAAATATAAGCAAGTATTTTAGAAGATATAAAGGAGAAAATTATTCCAGTTAAAGGAGTAACAAAAAAGGTAAATGACCTAAGAATCAGGTTATCAAGAAAAGTGCAAGATCCACATGATAAAATCTCTTAAAGCTACTGTGAAGTGTTGAACAAATATAATGGTCTATCTTGAATAGAAAGGCTAATATCAATTCTTTGATCTAGAATTATTTTGTTTTATAAATATAATGCAATCCCTCCCCAAAACCAATAGAACTTATCAATTAGACAATGAAAGTGAACAAAAAAACATGCAAGTAAAACTGGGAAGATAATTGAAAAAAAAAGAATAAGGAGTACTAGCCAACTCAGACATTAAACTATAGTTATAAATTTTACATTATAATGCTACAATAACTACCAGCAGGTTATGATGTAGGAACAGACAGATGTAATACATCAATAAAAAAGAGAGAATCCAAAGACAACCCAAATGTATATGAAAATTTAAGACATGATAAAGATAAAATTGTGTATCAGTGGGAAAAGATGGATGGGTAGCCAACTTGGAAAAAAAATAAAAGTGAATCCTTTCACATCAAAATAAATTGCAGATTGATAAACATAAAAATACCAGTAAGCATCTTTTAAACCTTAAATAAGGCCTTTCAAAAAATGTTTGACTCACAAACATAAAAAAAATTATATATAGCTAAATCAAAATACATAAAAATTGAAATTTTATGCATGATTTAAAAAATACAGCATAAGCTAAGTTAAAATACAAATAATAATCTAAGGTAAGTATAAAAATTACAAGTAAATATACTAACTATAACACTGAATATAACAGCAAAGCATAAAATAATCCATTAATGAAGGACTGTTAAATTATAATACTTCTGCCCTGGCTGGTGTGACTCAGTGGACTGAGTGCCAGCCTGTGAACCAAAGGGTCGCCAGTCCAACTTCCAGTCGGGGCACATGCCTGGGTTGTGGGCCAGGTACCCACTTGGGGGTGCGTGAGAGGCAACCACACATTAATGTTTCTCTCCCTCTCTTTCTCCCTTCCCCTCTCTCTAAAAATAAATAAATAAAACCTTGAAAAAAAAAGAAAAACAAACTTTGCCAGAGACAGACCTGTATTTTTCATTTTTAAATAATGCTTAACTGGTCTCAGAGCTTGGAATTCAATCTGCAGTGACATTTATAGATATAATATAGAATCATAGAATTTTACAACTGAAAAAAAAACCTTCAGATCTTAGGTCAGCCTAACATGCTTCCTTCATTTTACAGACAAAGAAGTGGATATTTAAATAGTCTGAATATGTCTAAAGACACACAAAACAAGTCAGTGGCAAAATGAGCTTGAGTCTTTCCAGATCCTGCCTTCTTTCTATATATCATACTAAACCATTCCACCCTGGGTACCATTACCACAAAACAAGGAGATACTAGTTAAAAGGCAATAAGAAAAGATCAGACCATCTTCACAGATTCACTAGAATGAATTTTGATACTTATGTTATTTGTCACACCTGAAAAAGTGTTATGAGCTACGTTAAAACCAGTGGTGACTTTGACTTCCAACCATGATGAAATAACAAAGACCACATTTATGCCCTGCTGCAACAACTAGAAAACTGACCAAACTACAGGAAACAACTCTCTTTAGACATTGGACCACAGACAGCAAAAAAACAGTAATGCCTCAGAGAAGGGCAACAAATAAGGTGAGCCCTTTGATAGCATGCATTCTGCCTTTTAGGACCTTCTGCCTCCTAGGAATATTCTAGGGCACAGAACACAGAGGGAAATCCAAAACAAAGCACAGAGAGGTCCTGCTAACTAGGAGTCAGAGGTCAGAGTTCGGGAAGATTGAAGCAATTGAAGATGGCAAACCAGATACTCAAAGTAGAGAGAACTACACAAATTTGTAAATAACTGCCTGCTAGAATGCAGACAAACCTTTTTAAATAAACACAACAAAATCCAACACAATATAATCAATATACCCCAAAAGATAGAGATGGTGAAATTAGCAAACAAGCAAATTTAAAAAGCTATTATAAAATAATAAATTAAATTAAATTAAATTAAAAAATAAAAAGCTATTATAACAATGCTCAACAGAAGACACATTCTGAAATGGGAAGTTATTATTTAATGAATACAGAGTTTCAACTTTGAAAGACTAACAGGTTCAGGAGATGGATGGTAGTAAGGGTTCCATAACATTGTGAATGCACTTAAGGACACTGAACCATACATTTAAAAATGATTTGAGTAATAAATTCTATGTTATGTATATTTTACAATTAAAAATAAACGTATTAAGAATATTAAATGAAACAGCAGTAACAAAGAGCGACTGCAGAAACCCTGAAGTATTTAGACTGAAACACTATCCATGAGTCAAGGGATGAACAAAAAGGACCATAGAAAACACATCCAAACTGGTAGAAAGTGCAGACACAACACGTCTAACCTCGTAGAGCACAGCCAAAGCAGTGCATGAAGGGAAGTGCACATCTGCAAACACTTACTGAAAAGAGGTCAAGTCCAAAACCAATGACAGAAGACTCAGAGCAAAGTAAATACAGGGAAAGAATAATAAAAATAAGAACAAATAGCAATACAATTTTAAAAGATAAAGAAAATCAATTAAACAAAAAGCTGTTGCTTGAAAAAAAATTAATGAAAATGGTAAACTGCTAGCCAGACTCATTAAGACAAAAAGAGAGAAGGCACAAATTACCAATATCAGGAATGGCAAAGGGCACATTACTGCAGATCTTACATACATTAAAAGAATAATGAGGGAAAAATATGAGCAACTTTATGCCAATAAACTAAAGATCTAAAAGGCAATGGTCAAATTCCTTGAGAGACATGATAACCAAAACTGATTCAAGAGAGAGAGAAACATCACCTTGTTGTTCCACACATTTATGCATTCATGGGTTGATTCTTATATGTGCCCTGATGGGGAATTGAACCTGCAACCCTGGTGTACTGGGATGATGCTTCAACCAACTGAGCTATCCAGCCAGGGCTCAACTGTATTTCTTACACTAGCAATAGACGATTGGGAATTAAAAAAACTTAAAACAATATAATTTATAATATTATCTAAGAATATTAACTACTTAAAGATAAATTTAACTATAGGACATATAAAAAATTATAAAACATTGCTGAAATTAAATAAAAATGAATGGATATACCATATTCATATTCATAGATTGAAAGATTCAATATTGTCAAGATATTAGTTCTACCCAAATTAATCTACAGGTTAAATGTAATCACAATAAAAATTCCAATAAACCTTTCTGTAGAAATTGTCAAGAAATTAATTTTAAGTTTGAGATGGAAACACTAAGACCCTAGGCTAGTCAGAGAAATTATGAAAGAGAAAAACAAGATGGAGAGTTTATGCTACCCAGTTTCAAGACTTCCTCTGAAGTAAGGAGTCCAGACAGGGTGACAGTCGCATAAGAAGAGAGATAGAGCAAGTCAACAGAACAGAACGGAGACCCCGGACACAGACCCTGCAAGCATGGGGTCGATGATTTCTGACAAGGCTGCCAGGGCGCCCGTGTGGAGTAGTATCAGTGTCCTTTGTGCCACACACAAAAACTAACCGAAGGAAGGCCATAACTTAAAAGTAAAAGTGACACTATGACACTTCCACAGTAGCAAACATAGGAGAAAATCATGATCTGTGCAGGCAAAGACTATTTAGGTAGTACAGGAAGAGCATCATTCGTAAAAGAAAACATTAATAAATTAGAGCTTATCAATTTTTGTAACTTTTATTCAAAAGATAGTTAAGTGGGGCTGGGCCTGCCCCCACCCTCACGGAGCCTCCTGCCCTGCCCCATGGGGAAGCCTGGCACACTCTGGATGGCAGGATACTGTGCTTCCTGAAGGAAATGGTCTTTGTCCCCTTTCTTCTGGTGACCTGGTCACGCATCTCCTACATGGTCACCATGCTCTCCAGGCATGTCAAGCCCTTCCTCCCCTACTTTAGTGATACAGGAGCAACACCTTCAGACAGTGGTATTCTGGGTTTATGATAAACTTCTCTGAATTCCTTGGTAGAGCCATGATGTACACAGGACACAAAATAGTAGAAAAGCGGAATCAACCCAGCTATTTCAGCACTCCTGTTTTTAACTTGGTGTCCTTTGCTCTGGAATTGGTGGGATGTCTCAGAATGGGCACTGTTGCCAATTTTCAGGAGTTAGCTGTCCCAGTGGTCCATGGTAGCAGCACCCTTTTGGCTTTTGCCTGTGGTGTAGTGTGCACACTCCTGCAATCCATCATCTCTTACAAATCATGTCCCCAGGGGAAGAGCCTCTCCACATGCCAGGTAGGGATGGGCCATCTCTGCCATTTCCCATGGAGCTGTCATCCCCATGATTGCTGATGCTTCACAAATTTCCATAACCAAGTGGAGTGGAATCCGAAAGAAAAGGATTATGCATATCACATGGTGAGTGTGATCTGTGAATGGGCAGTGAGTGGCCTTCGGTTTTATTTTCCACTTCATAACATTTATCTATGATTTCCAGAGTATCACTCGAAGGACATCCACAGAAATTACCAATGACATTTGAAGAAAGAAGAATTATATCTTACTGAAAGTCGCAGACAATTTCTAGAAGTGGCAAAGGGACAGACAGGGTTTGAAAGCTGCCCTGTAGCAGGCATCTGCGGCACATATAGGACTTTAATTTCATGAAGAATTCCCAATAGTTGTACTATTTCCAAAGGTATATTTTCCTAGAGAATGTAGAGCATTATGACATGGCAGTAATGTTTTTATAATTTTCTAAACTGACACTTTTTTATATTCACAAACTCATTACACAAAAGATAAGGTGTTATGGAAAATGGAGAGCTCTTATTTTTGTACAGACTCAGTTTTGTTGTTTCTTTGTATGTAAGTGATTTCTGGAATTACACTAAATGAGGAATTTATTAAAAAGTAAGATCAGCCCTGGCTGGGGTGACTTAGTGGATTGAGTGCCAGCCTGTGAACCAAGGGGTTACCGGTTCGATTCCCAGTCAGGGCACATGCCTGGGTTGCGGGCCAGGACCCCAGTCAGGGGTGCAAGAGAGGCAACCACACATTGATGTTTCTCTCACTCTCTTTCTCCTTTACTTCCATCTCTAAAAATAAATAAATAAAATCTTTTTAAAAAAGTAAAATCAGGATATTTTTAAATATTTCTAGAGAATGAACTATATAATTTTGTATCATGAGGGCATTTGTAAAATTCAGTTTATAGTGATCATCAAGATTTAGTTAATAAATTAACACTATGACACTGTTTTTTAGATGAACTAAGCAAAATGTTTCTATTGAAAAGCCTTACCACCGCCATACACATTAACTCTAAGTGAACACAGCAGACCTCAGTTTTGAACTTCAGTCCTGCTCAGCCACCCTACTCACAAGAGCTGGAAGTTTTCCCTTACTGTTGTGACTGGCAGTCTGTAGTGGGCATAATTTTAGGTAGGATGGACTCAGCAACGCTGATTAGAAATAAAAAACCCTACAACAGAGTAAATGGAGGTGAGCAACTAACCGGAAACACCTCCCTGGATTCTGGGTCGCTGACTTTGCTAGATGAGCAGGGAGGGAAAGTGAGTCTCAGGGAGCACTCATGGAAGGCAAGATTACGGGAAGGAGCACTTTCACTTAATACTAAACCTCTGCAAAGCCAACCTGTGAAAATCATTAGAAATACCATTTTAAAACCACCTTGTGTTGTTACTGGCATAACTTAATATGTAGTCACACTCAGAAGCTGAAACTCACATCTCAAGTTCATTTTATTTGAAGAGAACATAGGTCCCAGAGAGAAAGCAGAGGCTGCCGAGGGCAATTTACTTGCTGTTTCTTTAATGCCTGTGGCTGGATGGTTGCCCGCCCTACGGGCTGTGAGTCAGGTCCTTTGTTAAGCAAGACCTACACACTCCACCTTTTTGCCCAAATCACCAATGACAAATGAAAAGCCAGTTGTTCCAGCAGAAGAAATGTGCCTTGCAATGTTCAGGCTTGCATTTGAAAGTTAAAAGAGAAGGAACTCTCCTTCATGCGCCCTCCAGACACAAACTCGTGTTTTGCCAAATGAGCCCACCTCTTGAGAGCATATGTCAAGGGCGGAGGCCCCACTTGGATAGCCTCGGAGGGAGTCTAGGAGTAGTGAGCCCATGACTGTTCCTCAGTAACTACTTGTTGACTGAGTAAGCATGAGACTTGGGAACCTGGTAACCATTTCTGGATCTGCTGTGACTTGTCAGAATGCTGTGGAACCCCACTGCCACACTGGAACTAAGAGACTGAATAAAGCTACGTAAGCAACCCGTACTCTGGAGAGGAAGAGGAACGCCACCTACCTGTGCCGTGGGAGCTGCAGGAGAATGAATCCATGGCAGGTGTCCCTTTGAAAGGACTTTTGTCATCAGCACTTCTCATAATACATCGTCATTTCCACATCTCTCTGGGAGGTTAGACTGGGAGCTCCTTGAGGGCAGAGTGTGTGCCTTTATCTTTTTAACTCCAGCATCTAACCAGTTATCTCCTGGTACACAGTAGGTGTTTCATAAATGCTCACTGGATGCATGAAGAATGAGTGAACAAATAAAGGAATGACTAGGGATATTTGTAGTGCTGCCTAATGAGACTTCCTCTGATTTACTAGTTAAGGGGTAAACCATAGTTCTTGACTGTTTTGCTTTGAGTACTGTAAACAATTCAGTTGTTTAGCCTTCACGATTCTGACAACTCTCTTCAAGCTGGACCGTTACCACAGAAACTGCTACACAGACTAGACAAAACGTTACACATGGCTTGGCAAACTGAAAATGCCAAAATTCACTCCACGCAATCACATTCCACTGATTCCATACAACCTCTAAAGCTCTCCTGATTGACATTTGGGTATTATTTCTAATTTCCAAGAACTTGCATTTCCTTGGACCGCATGGCTGAAAGAGTTAAATAAAATAAAGTATTTATTTATTTTAGTTTAAAAAAAGACAAGAAAATGAAAGGGTAAAAATTCAGATGACACAAATAAATGGAAAGATATTCTGTGCTCATGGATTGGGAGAATTAATATTGTTAAAATGTTCATACCACCCAAAGCAAGATACAGATTCAACACAATCCCTATCAAAATTCCAATGGCATTTTTCAAAAAATATAAAACAAATAATCCTAAAATTCGTATGGAATCACAAAACTTCAAATAGCCAAAGCAATCTTGAGAAAGAAAGACAAAGCTTGGAGGCATCATGCTTCCTGATTTCAAACTATATTACAAAGCTATAATAATCAAAAACATGTTATTAAAACAAAAACAGACACATAATCAATGGAACAGAACTGAACCCAGAAGTAAATCCATACATATATGGTCATTTAATCTATGACAAAAGAGGCAAGAATATACAGTGAGAAAAGGACAATCTCTTCAATAAATGGTGTGGAAAAACTGAACAGAAAAAGAGTGAAACTGAATGACTATCTTACACCATACACAAAAATCAACTAAAAATTGATTAAAGACTGGGACATAAGAGCAGAAAACATAAAACTAGAAAAAAACATAGGCAGTAAGCTCCTTAACATTGGTCTTGGCAAGGACTTTTTGGATTTGACACCCGAAGCAAAGGCAACAAAAGCAAAAATAAGCAAGTAGGACTATATAAACTAAAAAACTCCTGCACAGCAATGAAAACCATCAACAAAATGAAAAGGCAACCTACCAAATGAGAGATAATATTTTCAAATTACATCTGATAAGGGGTTAATATCCAAAGTATATAAAAAACTCATACAACTCAACACCAAAAAAAAATCCAATTTAAAAATGGCAGAAAATCTGAATAGACATTTTTTCAAAGAAGACATAAAGATGGCCAACAGATACATGAAAATGTGCTCAACATCCCTAATCATCAGGGAAATGCAAATCAAAACCACAGTGAGATATCACCTCACACCTGTTAGAATGGCTATTATTAAAAAAGACAAGATAAGTATTAGCAAGGACGTACAAAAGAAGGAACACTTGTGCAATGATGGTGAGAATATAAATTGGTGCAGCCACCATGGAAGACAGTGTGGAAATTCCTCAAAAATTTAAAAGTTAAAAATTAATAAATAAAATGCATTTCAACGTAAACAAATAAACAAATTCAGCAATAAAAAGGAATGAATGACTGCCCTGGCCAGGTGGCTCAGTTAGTTGGAGCATCATCCATTTACCAAAAGGTTGTAAGTTTGATTTCCAGTCAGGGCATATTCCTAGGTTGGGGGTTGGACCCCAGATGGGATGCATGCAGGAGGCAACTGACCAATGTTTCTCCTTCACCTCTCCCTCTCTCTCTCCCCCCACTCTCTCTCTCCCTCCCTCCCCCTCTCTCTAAAATTAATAAAAACATATCCTCAGATGAGCATTTAAAAAATAAAAAAGGAATGACTTACTGATATAAGAGCAATATGGGATGAATCTCAAAAAACATGGTAAGCCAGGAAGCCAAACATAAGAGTCTATGCTGTGTGATTCTATACATATAAAACTCTAGAACATACAGATCTGATGTATAGTGATAGTGAGCAGGTAAGAGCTTGCCTTGGTTTGGGGCTGATGAGGAAGGGGCACAGGGAACTTAATGGGTTTGTGGAAATTTTCTATATCTTGATGGCACAGTCAAAATAAATATATGAATCTGAATATTCACTTATTTATATATTTGTTAGATTCATTGAACTATACACTTAAATGGGTACATTTAATGTATATAAATTATACTTCAATAAAGTGATTTCTTTTTACAGTGTATTTCATTGATTATGTTATCAGTTTTCCCAATTTTTCCCCCTTTATCCTCCCTGACCTGCCCCCAACCCTCCAGCATCCCCCCC